>VZTV01086664.1:0-12867 GCA_013400875.1 Anhinga rufa | reverse complement strand
TGCACACCTAATTACATTCTGGGCTGGTTGAGCACGGTGCCTCTGACAGTGGAGATAGGCTCCACTGGTTAGGTGAACTGGGCCACCTGGGAAGCGGTGGCTAGATGTGGCACCTGGGGACAGGTGGGATGGATCTGGTGGTGGTGGAGGCTGGACATGCGGAGAGGACAGCTACTAGCCACGATACAGGGCAGTGAGTAGGGAGCAGAGGAAGAAGTCAATAGCAGGCTAAAGCAATTTGTGTAGCAACCAGCTGTGCTCAGCATGGCCCTTTGGTATTGGGCTGGACTCCCTTAGCTTTGGGAGTGGTTGTGGTAGTAGGAGAGGAGCATATACTATTGTTTAGCTTTCATATCAGTCCAAGAAAACTAGGTTTATCTCCCGGCCCAAAAGCGTTGTCCCCACCAGAGTGGATATTCAAACACAGTGCTCTTTAGAGGTTGTGGCCTGCGGTAGCAGGAAGCTTAGCAGAGACCACCTACTTTTAGCATCTCTAATCTCTGGGGTTTTTTACTTGTATTATGTTTTTCCTTTTCAGCTAAATAAACCATAGCAAAAAGCCTTTCACTGTGTGCTAAGATATTCTCAAGTGCTCTTGTTTCCAAGGGTGACTTTATTGGGAGCAGCGATGCAGTCTCAGAACAGAGTTCTTATGTGTTCCAGTTACAGATTTACTTCCCATGCTGCTGACAGCTTGATTTGTGAAAGAAAAAAGGACAAAATAGCAAAACAAAACTCAACCCACAGCCCGTGCAAGAGAGAAAACCACAGACTTGCTGTGCTACAGAGGAAGTGTCAAACACAAACATTTCAAAGGAGGAAAGCTTCTAGTCTTCACGTACATGATAAAAATCCTTTTACAAGAATAAGTCACATAACTGTAACTGTTTTTAAGCTTTAAAAGTTTCCTATTTAATACCTGTGGGATAAGTCTGTGCAGCTAGCTGGAGGCCAATTTTAACCTTGGACTATTGAAATCTATTGACCTGTGGTTTGGTACAGAGCTGGCCATTGTTTTTTTGCCTGCTTTGAAATAAGGGATATCTGGGAAACCTCTGGCCCGCTCCCCCCCCCCCAAAAAAATCACATGACTCACTCTGCGCTAGACCTGCTTTACTTAGCTGCCTAGTTTTGCAAAGTAGCCAGGTATTGAA
This sequence comes from Anhinga rufa, assembly GCA_013400875.1. Taxonomy (NCBI): domain Eukaryota; kingdom Metazoa; phylum Chordata; class Aves; order Suliformes; family Anhingidae; genus Anhinga; species Anhinga rufa. Next base: position 11,713 of record VZTV01086664.1, on the reverse strand, counting down.
AATGTTGCTTAATTAAGCAGATGTCAGACGTCAGCACCATGATGCTTTTATACTGAATCTGGTAGGATACTAAGAGGATGTTAAGTGCATGTGTAATTCCAGAGCTGTTTCGTTCTGGTTTGAGACTAAGCAGCAGTTGTAGAAAGAGAAGGCTGAACTGGGGTGTTCTGCTGCTGAACAAACAATTTCATTTGTAAAGCAAAGTCTCATGTCAATGCACTGCAGGGCTCATGATTCATAAAGCCAGTTGAGTTGCTGAAGGGAGCTGTGCCTTGATTTGCGGCTTATAAAAGCAGGAGTTTGCTAATAAATGCGTTCTTCAGAATTACAGCCCAGCACATTCTTAAAAGTGGAGTTCATGGCTTTGTCTTGAACAGTAGCCTCCTATGATTACTGCATACTGCGCTTCTATGATAGGTGAGACAGCTTCCTTCTAGCCACTTAGTTATGTCACCATTAAATGGAGAAAAAGAATTGGGATGACCCAGTCTATAAGGGGTAAAGCAAACAGCAGAGCACTGCCACTGATGAAACAAACTTGCTTTAAGCGCATTCTCTGGTTAGTCTGAGTCATCGGTCTTCAAATACGTTTATTCTCTTCTTCCTCTGTCTTTCCCTAAGCTGTATTAGAAAGCAGTGCTTTGTCTGGAAGCTGGGGTGCATCACTGGGGTGCTCCTGAGAGCAGCCAGGGATGAAGACTGTGGGGAGGGACTTATTGAGAAAGATGACCAGAGCCCAGGCTGCAAGAGCTGCTTGAGTCAAGTGCTGCTTCTTAAGGCAGGCTCTGGAAGGACATACCCAAGCAAGGGTAAGCCATGCATTAGTTTGGCGATTCCCTTGGTCCCTGTTCCCTGTACTGCCTGTGCTACCTTCCATCCCTGGAGTTGCCCCTGTTGCTTCCTCCTGATGCAGGCTTTGGTCTTAGGGAGTCCCAGGCTGGGTGTTCCTCTCCCTGTCATCTCCCCATCCTCAATGCTGGGAATTTCAGTTTTAAATCCAGAATCTTGAGAGGAAAAAAATAGTCCCTTGTTATGAAATGGAATGAGTCAAACATACCTTTAAATTGCCACATGTATTTCTGGCAAGAGGATCTGAGACCTGCAGATCAGAGCCAAGCGCAGTGAATACTGGCCATCCACAGAAACCAAACTGAATATGGCCACCCAAATGGCTATATTTTAAAACTAAGTAGTACTGGTGCGCAGATGTATTTTGGTAAGGCTTAAGAGAGACACAGAGGAATTGATTTTCCAGAAATACTAAACTAGGAAGCATTGCTTAGTTGTTCACAGTGCACAGTTTTTCTGAAAGTCAGCCAAATACACAGGTTTGGGAATGTACTTCCAGTATGTGTTGAGCTCAGGAATCTGCCTTCGCCAATTTAATTCTCTTATCAGAACATGTCAGAAATGTTTTCTTCTCTTAGCTTGTCTGTATGTGCATGTGTGTTTGTACGTGTATCCATGTGTGTGTACCCCATTATTAACAGTTAGCATTAACTGTAGGCATCAGGGATGAAATGGACTGTAAAATTTCTATGCCATCTGCCCAAACAGCAGACTGGCTTCAAAAGCAATACTCAAATGTTTATAAAAGCTAGCCTGGATGATGAGGATGATGAAGTCTCTGTGTGAGGGAAAAAACTCATTTCTCAACTGGCAAACTGTTTTGAAAATCAGAAATTTCTGCTATCTGATATGCTATCTTTCAAGTGCAGGATTCCAGTTTTCTGCTTCCTAAGAACTGTGTTAGAATGCCATGTGGATTGAGCAAAACAAAGTTGATGGTATCACAGAATGTTTTGATATGTTGTCCTAACTCAAGGGAGGATTTCTCACCCCTCCATGGAAGAGAGCTGCTTGTCAGCATGGGCTCAGGCTGCAGTGAGCCCAGTTTTGGTGGTGGCAGCAGCTGTATCGCTGGTTTTGCTCTTTCATGAGAACCACGGGGCGACAGCAGCATCAGGGGCAGTGTTAGGGTGGCAGATTTGTAGATGAAAGAATACAAATTTGATTACAGTATTGGTTGTGCTGTTAGTCAAGTTCAGCCAAGTGTATTTATGTTGAGCAACATTCAGAGCCTGCTGGAGCCAGTGGGAGTTTTGCCATCAGCTTCCCTGGGGGGTAGGATTTTGCTCGTTGTTTAAATTAGCTGTATCTTCAGGGAAGCATATGGGAGCAAATGCAAAGGTTTTGAATTGAAGGAGCCAGTAAGCAGCTTTATGCATTTACTTTGTTACACAGGTAAAAGCTGAGATAGCAAAACGCATCTGCTAGACCTTCAGCACATCTCTGTAAACCCCGTGTTAGAGCCAGAGCATTCTTTTCTATTTTATTTACGGTCCTTGCTGCCTGAATGAGTGCATCTGGAGCTCAGATGCCTTATGCCCTATTGTAAATTAGTTAACTTGAAAAACTGCACACGCTGTCAGATCTTTGCTGTGGAAATGCCAGGCTCTGTGGTTGAGGTGCTTTTGTGTGTGCGTATGTTTTTTACGTGAAAAGGCTGTTGAACTTTATGCATAAACACTGTTCTCTGTCTCTTTTTTTTTTTTCCTCCTTCTTTTGTTACAGACTGTGGACTAGCATTGAATATTCAGGGAAAGCTCCCCAGAGAGATTAGGGACATGGACAGATTTTAAACAGGGCCTTAATGCATGGACACGAAAGGACAAATGTTCTGGTGGGAATACTAATGCAAATGCCCTGCTTTTGGGTCAAAATGCATTAAACAGCTGCTTGCATGCTAAAGATGCTTTTAAAATCAATAGAGACCGGAAATTATAAAATTTATAAATAGAGATCTTGCTATTTCCTCAGTGTAGTAGCCAGAGAGTAAAAGTACTTCACTGACCCCCTTTGTTATAAAGCATACAACACTGCCAAGTACCAGTGCTAGAGAGAAGCGCATCTATAAATCCCTTTCTGCAGGGCTCAGAATCCCAGATCCTGCTGAAACTTACTTCAGACAGGAGTTGTCAGTGTCCTTCCTGGAGAGCCGTGGGAACTGAGACTTAACAGCAGTTGGAATTAGATGCTTTGACATGAGTAAACTGCCGTTACCGTCAGTGCACTCTGGTTACACCATTGTGGAAGATAGCCTATTGCTATTTTTAATAAATCTACATTAAAAGAAATGCAGTGAAGCTGTCGCACAAACAAGCAGTAACAGTACATATATTGGGCCGGCTATGCACAGCTAAACTCAAGTGGAGTCCAGCTGTACAAGCTGACAACCTGGATGGGTCAGCCTCTGAAACTGGGTTGCATAATGGCAACACAGCAATATCAAAGCTGCGGTGCTGCTTCAGTCACCACATGGTTGGTATTTACCATTAAGCAATGTGAGTATTAAAGGAAGGCTTGACAGATTTAAAATAAAAGTAACGAAAAAATATTTCAGGTACCTTATATTTCTGAAACAAACATATTGCCCTGCCATTGCTCTATGTTTGCCTTATGGGTCCTTCAGCCTGACTCCACACCACCACTGAGCCCCAGTCTCTGAAATGGAAAAAAGTATCATTTGCAGTAGAGAAGTGCAGCAGCGCCTGTATAATACTTAGATCATTCAAGTTCCCATCGTGGACCACATTTCATTACCTGTGCACTTCATATGACCCACTGCCTCTGTTGCCACTGTCTCATGTTACTGGAATCCCTAAAAACGCTGCCACTAAACTGAGGCCCCTTGCTTTAGATGCTGCATCCTTGCAGCTGCGACAAGTCTTCAGTGAGGGGCCCTGCAGTGCTGCACTCTGCAGCCTGCAACCCTTCATTGCTGCCTGCCTGCCTTCTGCACCGTCCCATAGCTCTTCCTCTTGGCTCCTTTTTGCTTTCTACCAGTTCAGACATTTCTTTCCAACCTCACAGCTTTTCCTGGTCTGCCACTCCTAACTGTGCTCTTTAAACCGTTCCATGGCGACGTCCTTCTCTCTGCACTGAAAGTCCTTCCCAAGCTTATTCTGCGAGCTGTTTTTGAGGCGGTGTTGGGTGTATGCATCCTGTTTGCCCCTTGGAAGACAGTGGTCAGGACCCACTCTGCAGCTATAAGAAATACGTAGAACTGCAGCTGCTGTCCGCGGGAGATGTAATTTTGGATTCTTTCAGAATGAGGTGGCCTCTCTAACCTTAGCCTTGCTCTCAGTAATGCCTGTGGTGTAACCACGCTCAACAGTTTGTGGTTTGGATGTTAAAGAGGACAATTCCCTTGGAAAACACAGCTGCCATTGACATAAATGGCAAGACTTCATGATGTCTGCATTCACACATGACCATTAAAGCTAATCGGACAGCAAGACCAGTCAGACCCCTCTCCACAGACTACTCCTTGCTGAAATGAGTACTCTGTGAGCCCCCGAGACGGTGCCACTAGTGTTAACCAGGGTGCCCCTGCGCGCCCCTGCTCTTCCTGCCTGCCCTAAAATGCACAGATGTCTCTTAAGACGAGTGCCACTGTTTTGTCTCTACTTCTCCCATGCTTGGCTGTTTCTCAGAGGTGCTTGGAGAAGAGGAAATGCTAAAGGGAGGAAGCATTTTTCCAAGCCTGCAGTACGTACTTTTCCACAGAAGGCGGGATGCACTGTGCAGCCGTCTTGGGTCCTGCTGGGGCTGCTCCCCCCCAGTTGCGTGCTTCACCATGATGGATTAGAAAGGCTGGGGAGGGGGGGCAGGACTGGGCAGTGGAATGAACTTTCCTTGGCGTTCTGGCATCCCCGGGGGAAGGTGACTAACGCTCGCACATGTGTCCAGAAGGTGGCACCGGCAGCCCGAGCCTGCCGGCAGCTCCCCCTGCCCAGCACCCTCGCTAACCCGGGTGTCAGCCTCCTTACAGGCTCTCAGCCCCGGGCGACTGCAACCCAGCCTGCCCTCTCCTTGCCTGCCTCCAGGCCCCTGAGCCCACGGGCGACCCGCTTGGGGTTGACCAACACTCATAGGTGTGACTGGGATCTTGTAACTTGAATAAGCAACTGAGCCTCGGGAGGAGCAAAAGCATTAAGCAGCGGGATCTTTACCTCCTCATTACAAAATTAGTTTTGCTGTTGAAGTGGGAAAACCACGTCTGAAGACACCATTCAGGGTTTGGTTGGTTTTTTTTTAAATGATGTCTTGCAGCAGCTGCTAGTGCTGTGTGGGCACTGCTGCTCGGTTGGTAGATGCGCGTGTATTGGTGCGAGCAGTTGAGTTATCACACGTGCTGGCAAGTGTTTCTCAGGTGACTTAATTCTAAATACTAAAAGAAGAGACAGTGCTTTATCTTCTCTGTTTTGGGGAAATCTCTGTGGCTGTGAAAGGTAGACCTGGAGCGGGGTTTTGGCAGTGTAATCCGAGGCTTTCAGCCAAAGTGTGGGGTGAGGAGACACCTTGGTGCTGGAGAACCCTCAGCTTTGCGCCCCTGGGCAGTGAAACCATTTTGCTGCAAAGGAGAGTGGATAAAATTTTCAAGCACGCTTGAGGAGCCAGACAAGTAAGGCTTTTATGCAAAAGCAATTCTGGCTTTTACGTTTCCTTTCTTGAGATGGAACATAGCTTTCTTAATTTAGGCAATGGTTTTCCAACCTCAGAAACCACAGGGATCCATGCTGGGTTTTGGGGATATCCTGCTCTCCATGTTGGTCAGCCTATCCCCATTTTCCCTTACTAGCATTATTGCTCTTGGTTACAAAAAAAAATCTTTTTTTCCCTCTTTTCTTCACCCCATCTCACCTCGGCAGGAGCCAAAACCAGGGTCCCGTGCCTGCCACGCAGAGCCAGCTGCTGAGGTGGGAAGGGGAAGGCAGCCGGGGAAGGTGCCAGCTGCAGCACCACTGCCAGTTCTCATCCTCCAGCCACTGCCCTCTGCTCCCTCCGTGGCAGCCGTTCAGTCGCGAACACAAGCAGGCGGGACGAGATACTTGAGGGAAAGCAGTAGGCCGTCTGCTGATCGTGTTGATCACTTTTGCAAAAAAACCCCAACAAAACAACAATCCAAAACAACCCCCAAACTCCCAAGGCTCTCTTCTGTGCTGGTTCTTAGGTATTATTAGTTTCCATATAGTGGCATAAAATTGAAAGGCAGGCTGGAATAAACTCTGGCTATCTGGGCACACTGTGTTTAGCGTGTGCTTTTAGTTTAACAGTGTCCTGAAAGGACCCTTGCTCTTCATAGTTATACACTGGGCGGCTAAGTCCATTTAAATTTTAAAAAGGTTTTACCACTAAGGAGGAAATGTGTAGCTTGAAAATAAGGAGAGGGGAGGCATTATTCCAAGCCATGCAGTTGACTTTGTGCTGGAACAGCCTGCTTTTTCCCCAGTGCTTGTCTGCTGTTGATGACTCTTGGCATTACGCGTATGCAGGAAGGCAGAACATGCAGCTGGACAAGAGGGCTGCATATGGAGAGAAGATTTTTGACCTTGCAGCAGCTTCAGATGTTGCTGTTCCTTCCTATTTCTGCCCACGTCCTTTGTTTCTCATATAGTCCCTTTGCTAGACAATGTTAGGGGCTGGGCCTCTCATTTTTTTTCTTTTTTTTTTTTGTTATTGGTTTACACCACTTCTGATAGATTCTTTGTCACCTGCTCCTGCAGGGCTGCTTCCCTTATATAGCAGCTGTGCTGGAGAAGTGCTGATGAGGAACAAAATGGGAGCTACTGAGCAATCATTTGGAGACTGGCTATTAAAAAAAAAAAAGCCAGCTAATTAGAGCTTAGAGGAAGAGGGAACACTTTGTGCAAAAACACCAGAAGGTAGGCCCTCCAAATCCCATACACTCCCAGTAAATAGCTATAATTAACCCCACAGTATTCAATTTATTAATTAAAATTTAATTAATATTTTCTGTCCTTGACAATCATCTTAGAGGCGGTCAGGAAAACATAGTGGCAGCTGGGTTTCCGTAGAGCAGCAGTGACATTCAAGAGGGCAGAGGCACAGGAGACTCCTCTCAGTGTCCCGGTTGTACCTGTGATAAAACAGAACTGAAGCTGGCCACTGGATCGCTGGCAAAGGAGGGGAGGATAGGAGGCAGTGCAAGCCCCAGTTTTCTCCTGCACACTTCCAAGCATCACCTACAAATGCAGGTTATTTGAAAGTGTGAGAGGGAGGAATAGTGAGAAAATTAATGTCGTCATTACTTATTTGATGACACCAGTGAAGGGCTGCTGTACAGCACTGTGTTTCACTTGGTTTTGATGTTCTGCTTCACCTCTCTTGAACTTCATGGGCCCCATCAAAGTAGAACAGCTATTGCTTAAAAATGCTGTGTCTGCTCTAGTAGCTTGGTGTACTCCTGCTTTGCTCCAGCGATGGGTTTCCTGGTCATTCATACTACCCATCAGTGTCTGAGCTCCATTGGTATCCCCAAGGGGAAACATGACTGTCATCAACTGTGTAGTTCACTCCAGGGTTTGCTTCAGACATACAGGGTAGATGTGGAAGGCACCAAATGTATTTCCTTCAACAAGGACAGTGCTTCAGCATTATTTCAGGTTAGGCAATAGCATAATTTGTGCCCTCACCCATCCTTTTCCTAGAGCGCACAACAATTTTTTCAGGCATCGTAATGTTTTTGATGCAGCGCTGCTCTGCTGGCCTGCAGCATACACCTGTTAGTATTTTCCATACTTTGAACTGAAGAAAAACTCACCAAGCCCATGCATGGAAAATAATGACTGTTAGCTACAGGGTCACGAGGGAAGGCGTGAGCTGAGCACTATGCAGCATGGCTGCAGCCAGCCCACTCAGTAGGGAGCAAACCCTTAATGGTGTGGTTGTGAGCCATCTGCAAAACCTGGCCTATGGGCAAGGGTCTGCAGTACAGGCCTGGTGAGAACGGCCATGAGGTAAAGAACGTCTTTTATTCCCCATTTAATAGAAGGTTGCAGATTGACTCAGCGAGAGAACCTCCTCAGAGCATGTTGAAACCAGATCTCCCAGGTCACAGGGGAAAAGCTTTCAGTACAGAACTGTTAGATAGAAACAAGTGGGGAGAGGAGGTGGGACACAAGTACTATCATCACCAATATCTTCTTGTCTTCACTCCTCTGGATGCAACATGATGGGTTAGGCAGGTTTTTGATGGACCTAGTGGATCAGGCCCTTCTGGTAGTGAAGTGGCATGCCATTTCTCAATCCTAGGGGGGCAGGTACCAAGCTGTTCAGTGCTATGAGGTCAGAAGTGCTTCTGAGCACACCCAGGAGCAGAACTGGAGGTTCCTGGTGAACGTCAGCATTAGAAAAGATGAGTATGCAATTTGGAGTCTCTTTGGCCTCCAGGCTTTGGTGCATAACTGCAACTTGAGGACCATCACAGACCCTGCCCTTACGGTTTCTCCTGAGGTCACACAATAAACCAGCCTCAGGCCCACCAGATCATGGGTTACATCTCCCATCAGTTGTGTGCTCCCAGGCATGGCCAACACTGAGGGGCGATGCGGGGCTAGAATGAAAAAGTTCTCTACCCTTGCGGGAAAAGAAGTGCCTCTGATGCCCTGCAAAGGTACTCACGCAGGGCTGGCCCCAGTCTGCCAGCAGCAAGGCCAGAAGGGCGGCGATGAAGATGCCATTGCTATTGCAATGGTTCTGTTGGGTTCAGGCTGGGACACCCAATATGGCAATGCAGAGTCACAGCAGCATTTAATCTTGTGTTGCCACTCGTGATGAAACGGGCCTGATCCATTGTTATACTGTTGGTAAGTCCAGATAGATTCCAGTAGAACTGAGGGAGATGGAGGCAGATGCTGAGAATCACTGCAGCCTTCATCCCAAAATGAAACTCCAAATGAGCACAGTCCAACAGCTATTGCCCCTATTGCCTGACTTTGTGTGCATCATTTAGCCTTTTCTTACCTTCTTTCTTTCTTCCAGTCTAGTAAATTATTTTAACTGAATTTTTAGAAATGTACTTCCTGCAACCCTCCAAAATTCACCAGCCTCTCTGACTTTCACAAAAAGAGTGGGGGAAAAAAATAAAATCCCAGGTAACTCACTGCTAAGTTTTGAATTTGACATTCAGAACAACAAATACATCCAAACTATTTTTGCTTTACTGTTAGTCATTTGTTCTAACCTGCAATTAAAAGGCTCAGCATTTGTTCTCATTTCTTTCTGAAATTACATTTTCCAATTCCTAGGCCCTGGCCTCAGGCAGCGGATTTTTGAAGCAATCATGCCTTGATAATTAATGTTTAAAGATGAATGTTGCAACTTTTAAAACAGTCTGTTGCTGAGTAAACATCCAGCTATGCCTGGTACTAAAAAAGAATACAAAAAATACAAAGCTTTTACTGGAAGCTGCAGGTTTTGAGGATGTTATCCATAGAGCTCCCAGCTGCAGTAAGTGATCACCCCTTCCTCTATGCTTGTGGATGGGGGAGACTGCCATGCTTAAAAAAAGCAGAAGAAAATAAATACCACATCTAATCTGACAGTTCTTTGTGCCACTGACTCATCACCCCAGAAAGCTTGCTGGGAGTGATTAGCTCATACAGAAAGGGAGGAGAAAAATCTTTGACAAACGATTTGTAGTTGTAACACAACCAGTGCCATTTTGGATTTTTGCAAAAGGGCAGGAGGACTAGGGATGGAGTGGGAGGAGAAGAAGGGGTAAAATGGAAGATGGGGGGGCTAAGTATGGTCAGAAGTTCCCTTTCTGTTTCATGTCCCTCCATTTGTCCCAAGTCTGCCTTTTCTCTGTAGAAGCCACAGCTTCCAGTCTGTTACTAAGCCAGTTGGTTTCACCTGTGATAGCAGCACATCCTACGCGGGGCTTCTGTTTGTGACACCAAGTGCTCCTCAGTAGTGTTATCTGAATCGCTCATTGCAGCATTTTTTGGTGCTTTAGAAATTAAGTTACTATATAATCCCTTCCTAACAGAAATCCATAGCAACTGAAAAGGCGAGTGGGAAAATCAGCAACTTCAGTATTTCAGGAAGGGGAAAGGGTAGTCTGGATTGAGACTGCCTCCTTAATTTAGGCATCTGACTTGGGCATTGCAATCCTGATTCAGACCATTTGGAAGACACACCTCATGCCTAACATTTCCCAATCAGTTGGCACAACACAGCTGCCTCTTCACCTGAGACTCCTAAGACAGGAAAAGTGGGAAAGTACTGACGTGGTCTTGTGAGTGGTTTCTGTCAAAAGGGGCAGGGTGGTCACACTCTGCCACCTCAAGAGGGGTCTGGCCATGCTAGGGGCACCATACTGCATCCACTAGTTTGGTACATCCCCTTCCGATCTGATCTCTTAGTGCTGTTTCTCATACACTGAAGCCTTTCCTGGTCTGGAGGAGGCCAGTGACAAAATTGTAAACAGATCAACTGGAACAAGAACAAAATACTGCTTTGGGCGAGTTTTCCTTTTTCTTCCTCTCCTCTTCTACCTTCCAGAAAAGAAAAGGAAATTCCCAATCCAACACACAACTGGCAGGTTGGCAAACCATGTTCAGAGCAGGTGCTTTGGGCTTTGTTACTCTTTGATGTCCTTTCTGCTCAGAAGAAACCAAAACGCAAAGAGCTCCTGGAAGAAGGGCTCCATGTGTCTGATTCTGCAATAAGTGTGAAAAGGGAACCTCCCAAATAATCTTGCCTTTCTGGAAGTGAATTTCAGGCTCTAAGAAAGATTAGTAAGAGAAACATTCAGCACTAGTCATGCTCATTTGGGTAACAGGCAAGTTTCTGCCTGTGCTCACTTCTAGTATTCATTATGAATGTGTATTAGTGACTTCCTGAGCAGTAATCCCAGCTGAATAGTAAATGAAGTATTGCCTTCTGCTTTAATAATTTCCTGTTCTTTTAGCATTGTTTATATTCCATCAACATCATGCTGATACATTAACTGCATACCCAGTGCTTGGCTATTTTGTTATCCATTGCTTTAGTTATCTGCCCAGATTGCTGATCCTAAAAGTATTTAAGCTAATTTTTAGATGATTCTGCTGTTGAAGCACAGTGGGTTTGAATTCCCTTTTTTTTTTTTGGCTCCCTTAAAAGTTTTCCAGTAAAGATGAGGACCTATTGACCTATTTTTACTAAAATTAAGCCTGTTCAGAATAGCTTGCTTGTGTTTTTTTCTATTGATTTTTCACAGATCCTTTAAAAAACAGAGATCCAGAGAGCACTACTGCAGGCTACAGGGTGCTTCAGTTACACTTCATGTTAAACATGGCACAGATCATTCAGCATTTTGCTGAATTGAAGCTTACAGAGTCCCGTGGAAGGGAAAATGCTTCGGGAGTAAAAGCAGTGTGTTTTTCAAGAAATGCTTAATCCTAAACAGATCATTAAAATGAAGTGTAATAAAGACTCTACTACAGCTAATGAAAAGATTTTGTTCAACCTCAGTGGGCTCCCAAACAGGTGGAGATAATATGCTTGCCCTTGCTAACGGCATTCATCTCGCTGTGTTTCCTTTCCTAGACTGGAAATTGGATTTCCTTCTCCATTGTTTGTTTAGAAATACTAAAACTACTCAAGAAGATCATGTAGGAGCCACTGTGTTTAGAAGAAGGAGCTGCATTTGAACAAAAGATACCTCCCAACTTCATGTTCAGCCATTTCCTTTAGTCAAAATAAACATCTTTACCATGCTTTTGAGCTGATGCCCTACAACAGCCCATACCAGCCTACTGCACATACTGAACTGCTGCAATAAGCATCTGTAAAAGAGCCTGCATAAACAAACAGCAAGCAGCCATCTCACCTGCCAGTTCACACAGAGTCACAGAATCCC
>VZTV01086663.1:6850-23000 GCA_013400875.1 Anhinga rufa | reverse complement strand
TTGGTGTCATCAGCAAACTTCAGATATTCTTAGATTCTTTTTGGTGCTTTGAAGATGTAAAGTGTCTTAAAAATAGTTACGGCATATAACTGCTTATGAATTATTACAAGAACAAAAGAAAACTGTAGGTTACTTGGAAAAAGATGGGAAAATACTTCAAATAATGTCCTAAATAGGTACCATCAAAGCTAGCTTTTGGCTTTTTATCTTGTGAAGCTGAATGCTAATCACACAAGCAGGTGTAACTCTTTAGTAACTTCTCTGCAATCTGCTAAAATTATTTATCCTGGTATGATTTAGAACAGACTGACGTATGCATTTTTCTTTTTTTCACCTGAGGAAGTTTTTCACCTACACATAGGAAGGTGCTCCTTTATTCTGTAAAGAAAAAGCTATTTTTTATTTGAAGATTTCTTTGGCAGAAGAGAAACTCACTTGTCATTGCTCTTAGGACCCTGTGGGAAATAAAGGAACAGAGTATGCTGAAAGCGGGGGAAAAAGGAAAGGAAATGTCTTCAAATATGTGTCACTATATTATTCTAAGCTATAGAAGCCTTTCACAGAGTAATGCAATACAATTTATTTTAGGTGGGATAGCACCCCCATGAGGCGCAATTTTGAACTGATGTCAGAATTGGGAGCATAAAGAAGGGAACAGCTGCTTGCTTCTGGCACGTTTATATAAAAATCAATTTGCTGTGAATAATAGTGGCTTTGGAAGCAGAGTAGAGAGAAGCATACAATAAAAGATGAAACAGTGCAGTGATTTTGGGTGCTCTCTTCACACATATGTGTATAGTCAAGTAGATTACAATTCACGTAAATAACTGTTCTAATGAATATAAGGATTAATGCTATTAAACGAAGAGTCTTTCTGAATTCTAGGGGAGTCTGAATATCAAAGCCTGCTGCTATTAGGAAGTGAATTAGGAAGAAGTTCTTTTCAATGATCACCTAGCCCTTTAGTGAATAATCAGTAAGAAATAATGTCCAGTATTTAACATTAATAGCTTTGGCTCTCTTTCCTTGGAGAAGACTAAAATTCAGCAGGAAATTCAGGATGGTATGCAATCTGTGTGCATAAAACCATGGACAAAAAGGCTGGATAAATATCCTTAGCTTGGATCACCCTGAAGTCCATAATGCCCCTACTGCCTTGGAAAACATAGCTGCATGTTTGTTACACATGGTGTGGTAGTCAACCAGTAAGACCTATTTAACTTTATACTTTTGAATACATTACTACTTTCTACCTTCTAGGACATGCTCACCATTTCATGCAGTAGAAGATATTTTGGATTTGCAGATAAGCAAGCCATTTAATGCCTGAAATGTCTCTGCATTATAGGTCAATAGGAACTCTTTAGTCAGCTTTTTCCCTTCTCTGTGTACAGAGAAAATTTCAAAACATGTCACTCAGCCCAAGAAATAAGCTGATGCTCTGACTAGTTATTTTTAAATTTGGGTCTTCACGAACAGAATACCTAACAGACGTCTTAATTTGTTATGCCACTCATTGGCTTCAAATCTATAGCATCATTTAGCAACAAGACCAGTTCTGCTGTCACTCTTGCTACCCGCTATGTTGTACTACTCCACTACCTGCAACCTGCAGTACTTGATGACAGCCTGTATGTTTTAACTGGAACCAGCTTCAATTATAGTTTAAGCAAACTCAGTTTATTTTGGTATAGCGGATCAGCACGCTTATGTTTTACTACCTACCACATACAAGCTGAGGAGTTCCTAGTTTTTATATTGCTCTAATTTGATTCCACACAAACATGAAGTCCTACATCTCTAATACAGGGGGGAAAGGTCTTACAGCTACATGGTGAAATAGTAACAGTAACAGTAGATGAGTTCTAGCTCTCACTTTTCAATATATTTCTTGGTTTACCTGTAAGAAATTCTCTATTATGCTCAAAAGGGGCTCCTTCAAGCTTGGACTGCTCAAATTAACATGCCTGTACTGTAATCACTGAGACACTGCCAATAATTATCTGAAGCTGGAGTCTGAGGCATTAAGAGCACCTTAAAACTTTGACTTCACACACCTCAAATTTGGCTTCATTATTGGTTACAAACTTCAAGTCATAGACATTAGCCTACCAATTTAGACTGGATATACGGAAAAAATTTTTTACAATGAGGGTGATGAAACACTGGCACAGGTTGCCCAGAGAGGTTGGGGAGGCCCCATCCCAGGAAACATTCAAGGTCAGGTTGGACGGGGCTCTGAGCAACCTGATGAAGTTGAAGATGTCCCTGCTCAGTGCAGGGGGGGTTGGACTAGATGACCTCTAAAGTTCCCTTCCAACCCAAACCATTTTATGATTCTATGTCCTTCTGTTCAGAAAACACTGAATACTGTCTTAATGAATGCTAACAACTATGTGGAAAGCATTAACATGGTTTGTAGTTTTTTGTTGCTTTTCATTTGTCTTTTCTGATCAAATATCCTGCTTCTACTCAATGATTTCCACAGGTACCATATTCAGCCTCAAGGTCTCTTCACCATGCCTTGCTCTGTGAAAGACTTTATGTTCTACAACTGCAAAAAGTGATAAATAGGTTTTGTATTATCTGCCTCCTTTAGCAGCCCCTTTTTTTTCACTTCTATTTAATTTAACAGTCTTAGACAGACTCAGAAATCCTTCAAGTTACTGCATAAATTTGATAAATGTCGAAATTGTGTAGCTTACATTGCTTATGCCTTATACCCTTTCACTAAAACTGTTTTGCCTACTCATATTGTCAATGGTTTGGAGCAAGGACAAACCTACTACTGTAACTGTACCAGGCCAACCAAGTGAGCTCTCCCTCTAGGCTATATCCAATGCAGTAATGCAGCAAATGTAGTCAGAGGAAACTGCAGTGAAAGTCACTGAGAAGCTGGTTGCTAGACAACTGAAAGAACAAAAGAGAAAATAAAAGCAATGCATTTGTAGGTAAAGTTCAAAGAAGTCTGAAATAGATTCTTTAACAGAAAAGCAAAAATGGAATGGTAGACCAAAGACAGCAGCAGAAATCAAGAACCTGACAAAGAGATGAAGGGAAGTCAGTATTTTAAACTCGACATATTTGCTGAAAATTTCATATTCTTGCAGATATTCTAGACTCAGGCCAGTACTGATTATTTCTATTTTTTTGGTTCTTTTGGTTATTTTATTTCTTTGGCTTTTGCATTCTTCCTACTAAGCAGGGCTTGCTGTTTTATCATGTCATCTTTCTCTTTTCTGAGCTGCTACTCAACCATGCACTCAGAAAACCAAGTTGGTATCTGGTGCAATAAAACAGATTTCGGTGTTACTAGCACAGCAAAGGACCACCGCCCATACCATATAATTCTTTTCCAACCCAGTCTCCTCTGTACGTCCCAGGAATGATAGCAGGCTCAAGCCTTTAGGTAGGATCAAACAGATCAACCAATACTGCCCTAAAACAAAAAAAATCTCAGATACGGATGCAGTCTGCAAAGTGAAATCTCAAACTTAATGGCACTCAAAAGTACCTGCAATGCAAACTTAGGATAAAAAGGAAGGAATCTTGATTTTTTTTTTTAATGGAAAAATCTAAACACAAGTAGTTTAAAAAAGTTGGGCTTTTTCTTTGTAGGTTAAACCCCAACAATACGGGCTGACTGTAACAATGCTGTTAATGTAGCCATTCTTATTAGCACATTTTTACCACAGAAACAAGACATTATTGTTTCTAATCTCTAACATACTGAATAATATTTTCAATAAGATAATTCCAAACACGTTTCCTCTTGTAGCTATTTTATTACATTTCCTACAGATAATGCTTATAAAATTATCTCACTTATTGTTATTACTATAGCCTCTGGTTCAGGAGCCAAACTCTAATAAAAAGAAAAATTCTGCTTTACATTTTTTAGTCCTAACAGGGATAAAACCTTCCTGTGTTTAGCCTCTATTATCAATGCTTACAGCAGAAAGTGACCAAAAATCCATAAATTAATCCAACTTCTGAAAAAATCCCCAAACCTCAAAGCATCAGTCACCCCTATCCTATCAAAGGGGACAGAATACCTTCAGCATTGCTTCTAAAGAAGTTATAATTATTTTGTTTCATTTGAGTGAAAGATTAGATGGCTCATGCCTTATTTTAGGGAAAAAAGGAAAAATTAAATTGAATAATCACTTGTTAATGACAGGCTTTCACACCAAGATAGGAAAAACAATGTTTTTGCACTATGGTGCTTCTGAAACTATGGTGTGATAAGGGAAAAAGGGAACTAATGTAAGCTGTTCTGTTTTATGGTACTGACCAAAAAAGAAATTTTCCTGCTGAAAAAGCTTTCCTTTTTAGCTTTGCACAAGAATAGCTGGTCAAGCAATCAGTTCCAGGAGATAGCAAACAACTGTAACAAAATACAAATTTCCCAGAAAACCATTTGATAGTCTTCTGTATTGTAATTAGAGAGTTTAAAATGAGTACCCATTATTCTTTCATTAAGACTACCGTCTGATAAGCACTCATTTTTCAAGAGACCAAGCATACTGGTTAGGAACCAAGCTTCATGTTTTGACACACACTGCTGTATTTACTCAGCTTGGATAAAATCTAAATGGTGATTAATTTGACATAGATCCAGTAGAGTAAAGTTTTCAGGGAACTCAGATTTTTATTAACATATATCTCACTAACAATAGCTATTGAAGAACACCATGCTCATTTTCTTCTATCTGTATAGATTCAGATCCTAAAAATTTCCCTGAAAAACCCCAACAAGCTAAGTTCTTGGTTTTTATGTGGTAAAGTTTGAGTATTTTTCTACCTGTTTTCTCAGAGTCTTTCTAGTTTCCATCTAAATCACTGGGAAATTTCCCTTCATGTCTGTGGAAACCAAATAAGATCTTTAATTCTTGAGAGCCTTGAATGGCTTGCACAGCACATGCTTCAGGGTCTAAGAGAGCTGGGAAACATCTCTTACTGGTGACGGACGAAGAAGGATGCTCTCCCTTCACTGTTTACTTAATTTAGACTGAAAACAGACTTGAAAAGAGATACCTCAGTTGTAGTTCCTTATTTGTCTTCCTAATGCCGTAAATACTTTTTATGTGAACGTAGATCCTCAACTTTTCCCCTCAGAGAATTATTGCTCTGTTCTGATGTACAATTTTCTTATCCATCAGGGCAGATAGAGCGTCTTGATCACCTTTTTATCATTAAATAGTATTTCTGAACGACTTATTTCAATCACTCTTTTTCATGTTGGGAAGCTGTCAAAGCTAAAATCAAATCAAGTGAACATATCAGCAATAGCTAATTACTATATCAGCATTGCTGAGATTTGATAGACCTGTTTTGTGCACAGATCATTGTTGGGTCTACCCTGCTCCTATTCAGGTAACAAACAAAGCTGTTCTTGACTTTAATAGGAATCATTCTTACTTGATTTTTGTTTTACTTTAGTGCTTAATAAACATTGCTGGCCTAATATGACAGACTTCCACGATAAAGGAAAAAGAAGCTGTGCCACGCAGCCTGCCCACGCCTTTCCTGTCCTCCATCAGGATCACACTCAGTGGCTTTTCCTCCTGTCCTCCCATACGCTCTTGTGGGGCAGAGGGCAGGGAGAGGGTGGAAACAGGCCTTAGGCCATTACTCTTTTCAGTGTGTATCCTGGCTTTTTCACTTCATACAGCTTTGCCATCAACATACTGTTGGCTCATAAAGCCACTTGCTCATCAGTAACAATTCTTTTCATATCCAGGGTCATATTTTCATCTGCTTCAGTGACACCTCCTCCTTGGCCTTTCATCCTCCTCTCAGTTGCACCATTCAGAGCAGGAGTTCTTAATTTTTCTTCCTGTCTTCTCTACAAATCTCTTATTATCACTTTGATAATACAGTCATCTTTCCTAATACCTCAGCCCAGTGGCTGAGATTTATTTATTCTTTGTCCAATCAATAACCAATAGTTGAGCAATTACCTGGTGAGCAACATTGTTTCGTATCCTCTCCTCAAGTAACCACAGTCCTGCTGCTCTTCCTCAGGCTATGGTAAAAAGCATAATGGGTTTCCAATGGGCCTAAAGCTTTGACTAGCTTTATTTTCTTCTCTTTCATGAATGACACAACTAGCCATTGATAGCCTTTACATTTTACTATAGAAAAATTTCCATTTGTATGACTTGGTACAACAAATTGTGTTTATACCATTTGGAAGCTGCTTTACATGAAGCTGCCACACTACTTCATTAAGACAATTCCTTCAGGGTTTAAGATGCCTATCATCATAATGTCATATAAGAACAATTGGTCTATTGTGATTCTGACTGATAATGCTTGTATCTTCCTGGGAAATGTTAGACAGTCATTTCAGAGACATTTTCCTTCTATTCAGAGATGCTTTTTCTCACCTGTTGGTTAACTGTGTCTTCTGTTATTTTATCCCTCCATATTCATCAGCTAACTTTTGGCAATACCTGACATACCTATAAAGACTGTGTGGTAGAACCTGTGTCCACATTACAACCTTTCTGTGGTATAGTTTCCAACTCAGAGATCTGCTGCAATGCACTCCATAGCAGGTGAGCTTTGACAAGGCACTGAAAGAGTCAATAAAGAAGAAAAATATTGTCTCCTAAGCTTTATTTTTAACCACAGATGTGGCATTTTAATATTTAATGAAAACTGGCCACACGGACATCACTTCTTGTTCCATCAAATAGCATGAATATCTGAACATGCTTGAAATGCAGAATTACTGCACCATTACAGAATCATAGAATAGTCTAGGTTGGAAGGCATGTCTGAAGGTCATGCAGTGTAACTCCATTTGTAGCTGGACAACTTAGATCCCGAAGACTGAAGTGGCCGATGACA
The DNA here is from genome assembly GCA_013400875.1 of Anhinga rufa. NCBI lineage: Eukaryota > Metazoa > Chordata > Aves > Suliformes > Anhingidae > Anhinga > Anhinga rufa. The sequence goes on along the minus strand of VZTV01086663.1, from coordinate 16,142 downwards.
GGAAGAATCTTGACCTCACTGAAACCAGTAGCAAAGATCCTGGGTACTTCTGTTCAGCAGAGCACTTCACCAAAATTAATCTTATCACAGGACCTCAGTATTTGTGGTGTGGTTTATTTTGTGATACAGAGTGAGAAAACAACGTGTGATTCCTAGTGGTGGCTTTTTGTGTGTCACCAACCCAAGCTGTCATTTTGCATGCAGACTAGGCAATGCCAAGTAGCCTATGCTCTCAGGCAACCAACATTAAAACAGCCACCTGCAACTGGTGCAGAAGCACAACATCTCTGCAAGAATAACCATGTATTTCACTGACTGAAATCTGTAACTTTCCTTCCACAGTTGAAACTTTTCTTCCACCAACTCCCAGATTCAGCAATGTCTGTTGTTCCAAGAAATTCAGAGAGCACTCATACAATAAATTTACACTTCTTTTTCCATCTCTTCTGAAAAATGTTACAAGTACAAAAGGAAAAATGATGCACTGAGTGAATGACACTTCTTTAAAATGCAAATCAATAATCACATCTGACATCAAAACCCTGGAGTTCTGCCAAATCTTTTATAAAGGTGTGAATTGCTAATCTAACTTAGTACAGGAGTAGATGTTTTGATAATAATGTTAACAAAAGCAGAAGATGTATAAAGCGGGGAGACAAATGAGTTTTGCTGAAACATATGGTAATCACAAGCTAAAAGACCACAAAATCTATTTAGTCTCATGATCTTTTTTTTTTTTTAGGGCAGGGAGTAGGTGGGGGAACAGACACCATGTTGTGTCCATGGTGTTGAATCCCTGTCACACAAGTTGTGATGCAAGGGCCTTTCAAACTCTGTTTTCAAAAACAGAATATACACCACTTTTGCCTACAGTAGAATATGTAAATGTAGGAATGAATTAGCAGTGAAGTTAATTTATATTTTCTTACTGGTGAATATACCATATAAATTTGGGGCTGTAATTTGAATTACACTAAATTAGGTCCAGCAGTGCTTCTGCTGGCTGTCTGGTATCTTCCATACTGGCAGAGAAAAGACCAGTCAATGGAGTCAAATACTTTATTGATATTTACACATACAAGAACCTGGCTTCCTACTAACATGGTGATACATCTGCATGAGATTTATGTTAGTCTTTCAGGTGCTTTGCTGTTGAGGAAGTACTGACTAATACTGGATAATCTATCTAGATGTATCTTTGTGAATAAAAGCAGATTGATTATTGTAGAAATTATTTCTCTAAACTCAAGTTTATTCAAGTCTAAGCTGAAAGATGTCATCAATATTTTAATATGCAGATTAATTGATTTGAGATTAAGAGGGCTAACCGTGCCCTGGGGTGCATCAAGCACTGCATCGCAGCCGGGCGAGGGAGGGGATGGTCCCGCTCTGCTCTGCACTGGGGCGGCCTCACCTCGAGCGCTGGGTGCAGGTTTGGGTGCCACAGTACATTAAGGATATAAAGCTATTAGAGAGTGTCCAGAGGAGGGCCACGAAGTTGTTGAAGGGTTTAGAGGGGAAACTGTATGAGGAGCGGCTCAAGTCACTTGGTTTGTTCAGCCTGGAGAAGGGGAGGCAGAGGGCAGCCCTCATCGCGGTCTGCAGCTTCTTCACAAGGGGAGGAGGAGGGGCAGGCGCTGATCTCTTCTCTCTGGTGACCAGCGACAGGACCCGAGGGAATGGCAGGGAGATGTGCCAGGGGAGGTTTAGGTTTGGTATTAGGAAAAGGTTCTTCCCCCAGAGGGTGGTGGAGCGCTGGAACAGGCTCCCCAGGGAGGCATTCACAGCGCCCAGCCTGGCGATATTCAAGAAGCACTTGGACAACGCTCTCAGAGCCATGGTGTGAATTTGGGGTTGTCCTGTGCAGGGACAGGAGTTGGACTCGATCATCCTTGTGGGTCCCTTCCAACTCAGGACATCCTATGATTCTGTGATTTGTAGCATCCTTTTTCGCAGTACAAGACAAATTGTCTTTGGGGGTCCTCTTGTGGTAAGACTTAATTATTGCACTTAAAATCTTCAAGGCGTTCAGGAAATCTTTAAACTATCTGTCTTCAAACATTATTTCCTGCAGTTTGTGAAGCTACAGAAAATATAAGTTAATATTAAGTGATTTTTGAAACCCACAGGAAAAAAAAGGTAAAAGTATAGCTATGTCAAATCTGTCCAGGATATAAACCTATAGACGGTATGTCAAAGCCTGCTTTTCAAACTAGTAAAGGATCAAATGTTAGCTATTGACACAAAAATGTCAGCTACGTTAGCTGAAAAAAAAACCCAAACCCAAAACAGAAAGCAGGACTAAAAGACTATTATTACAGGCTGATTGCTTCCTTTGCTTTTTTTTTTTTTTTCCACACTATTCACCTGTTGCCAAGGTATAAGATTACAGCTTTTTTTTCTATAACAATTTAGTGGGAAAATACAAATCTTTTAAGTTATATATGCTTGTAATAGGAAGTTAAATATCACAGTCTGTCAGGATTATGACATTTTATATACTACTTCCATAACACTCCCCATCAGGGTCAATACAAATAACATTAAGGCCATACAAATGTACTAGCATATATAGCCTTTGATATATAGACCTATTGCTGCCCGACATCACTGGGAATTCTGGTATGGATTGGGAAGAGTCATGTGATCTTTTCAGATTAATCTCAGTGAAAACTGCAGTATGTTCAAAAGAGGCAGTAATCAACCTTCATAAATCTCTGTACTAGCTTCAGTATTGAAGCATCCTGCTCATATGCACAACAGAATGAATGCACTGCTAAAATCACTACCTGATGATGCCTCAGTTGATTTACCATGGGCACTAGAAAAACATGCTTGCACTCTGTGTTATCGAATTAGATGTGAAAAATTCTAGAAATGTCTATGTATTGTACAAATAAATTTATGTTCTAGATTGACTAGAAATGTAGACCCTAGAAGCTCACGAGTTCCATCTTTGACATTGATGCTGATTAATATTGCCCTTTAACAAATATACAGGAGCTGACTGAAAACTCAGTAAAGGTTCATAATGTGGAATTCATCTAAGTGTAGATGTCCACAGTGTAGCTGTCGTCATCTGAATTGTTATCTAAGGTTCTGCTTATGGCCACCGAACTGTAGGGCTGTACTTGCCTCACTTTCAAGACAGTCAAGTGAAACACAGCCATTTTGACAGCAGTAACTTTTGGGTATGATTCTTAATTCTTTGAACCAAAGCCACCCCATGTGATTTAACTCCTAATACACCAAGCTTTTCTTTTCTAAATGGGAACATTAATACCTAACTCATGAGGATCATAGAAGATTAAGGCTTATAGCTTCCAGAGACATAAGCTATTATTTAAGTGCTATATGTTCATACTAAAACTCACTTAATTGAAATGAAGACTACAGTATGGATTATCATACAGTATTCATACATAGCCATCCAGCATGCATATTGTAGGGGTGCATCTGTAAGTTTATGGTTACAAATGCTGTCCAACCACATGAAAAGAATAGAACATTTCTCTTACCTTGCATTCTAACCAGTCATACTCCAAGTTTTCTGTAATTTTTTTCTGGTTTAATTAATTCATTTCAAGACCCACATAATTCAGGGAATCTTTTCACTTTCATCTCAAATGCGATTTCGTTAATGATTAATAAAAAATTAGGTGAATAAACTAATGTGCAGTTTTACATATGAATGTGTCATCTATTAACATGGACTGTTTACAATACCAATATATATCTGCAGATGAAATAACATGCAGGCTTAATGTACTAATAAATGCATTTGTGGAGTTACAAGATAATGGATAGAAACTCATGAGTGGGAAATTAAACTGAATAATTAAGCAGCAAAACACTACATGGTATGTTTTCAAATTCACAACTGATGTTCAAAAAGAAAAAAGGAAATGTGTTACCAACAGTTGTAGACCAACATCAGGATATACAGATATTGTTCTGGAAGAATGCAGAAATTACTCTTCATTTTAAATGAGACTCGTTATTCCAACAAATAACATAAGATGGAGCAAATAAGAAAGAGATTACTCACCAAGACAATTGACACCAAGTGAATTGACAGTTGTTTTTTGGATGATTTTTGGATGTTTTTTGGATGCCCAAACTCAACCAGAGCTTGATAGATACTAGGTAGTATTTAAATAATACATATTTTTAGATGATCATATTTTTATAAGCTACAAAGTTTAATAACCATCTGAAGTTTAGATTCCAGTGTTTACCTCTTTGACTCTCTGTGAAACTGGGAAGCTTCTGTACTACAGGTGCAAAGTAGATTTAAATCCCTCAGGTTTCCTTCCATACTCAGGTCAGGAAGATACAGTATACTGTAGAAACTGAAAACCACTAGTGGAAACATATATCTACACTAAAGTAGAATGTGTGACAAAATGAACTTCAGATAGATGTCTATCTATTATGAAATGTATAGAAAACTATACATTTGGAGGAGAGGAAGGTGGAGTAACGACTTATAAAAGAAACAAAGACAGTCAAGTTTAGTCGAAGGTCAGTTTAACTAATTCTGATAGAAAATCCATCGAGATCAGTTGGCTCCTCTCACTGATACATTTCTACAAGATCAAAGAAGATTACTCACCAGTCAAATACAAGTAATGAAGGATTTTTGGTTTTAATCTATGTACAATATTAGGTTTTGTGTCTCTGTAATGGTTATACTTTCATTGCCTCTCCATGTGAACACTACCTTTTAGAGTATTTTATTGGGACTCCCAGATAAAGTTCACATTAACTATTCAAAGAACTTAATGAACAGGCATAGCATAATCTGATTTCTTGTACAGACACAGCAACAATTGCAAATCTTCCCTGATTTAGTTCAGCTTGTCTTCACAAGTTCTGGAAATACCTGCTGTTCTACACCCTGATTTGGATATATGTCATTTCTGGGTATGACTCTAGTCAAGGACAAGCTAATAAAACTGCAGTACTTTGGTTATATTTTGGCTTGTATCAGAAACAGTGTGACCAGCAGTAGGGAAGTGATCATGCCCCTGTATTCATCACTGGTGAGGCCTCACCTCGACTACTGTGTTCAGTTTTGGGCCCCTCAGGACAAGAAGGACATTGAGGTGCTGGAGAGTGTCCAGAGAAGGGCAACGAAGCTGGTGAAGGGGCTGGAGAACAAGTCTCATGAGGAGCAGCTGAGGGAGCTGGGGGTGTTTAGCCTGGAGAAGAGGAGGCTGAGGGGAGACCTTATCGCTCTCTACAACTACCTGAAAGGAGGTTGTAGCAAGGTGGGTGTTGGTGTCTTCTCCCAAATTACTGGTGATGGGACTAGAGGCAATGGCCTCAAGCTGCATCAGGGAAGGTTTAGACTGGATTAGTTTTCAAGCATTGGAACAGGCTTCCCAGGGAAGTGGTTGAGTCACCATCCCTGGAGGTGTTTAAAAGATGTGTAGATGTGGCACACTTACAGACATGGTTTAGTGGTGGACTGGGCAGTGCTAGGTTTATGGCTGGACTCAGTGATCTTAAAGGTCTTTTTGCAACCTAAACGATTCTATGATAGTCAACCTTCAGCTGTTCTTGATTAATCATAAAGCAACCTTGCCTAAGAAGTTTTTCATCTTTATACCTCTATTGATTGTAACTGCTTCTTCCAATTGCTGACCTAGTTATTATAGCATCATCATTTCAATTAGACTACTGGAAGGCACTTTATTGAGACTACATTGTACACCAACACAAAAAAAGCATCTGACCATCTTTAAACTAGTGTGATAGTCTCCTGCCCTCTGAAACTTCTGGCTACAGCTATAAACTGACCAGATAACAGTCTGAACTATTAGGTCTAATTGAAATAACTCAAAATCCTATGTATCTCAGATGAATACAAAATCTTTTTTTTTCCTCAGTATCAAATAGTGTCAGAAATAGATACATATATTGTGACTACCAGGCTTAGATGGAAATACAGAAGAAGTCTAAATATCACTCGTATGCCATACTGAAAGCCATAATGGAGGGGAAACGAAGTCATCCAGGAGTCGCTCCTGTCTGAAGTGATGCATAAGGAAAACCAGCAGATAAAAATTTGAAAGGTCAAATTAAAGTCTCTCTGAACCTTGGTAAGACTAAGCTGAAGCCCAAAATGGGTGTATAAATAAGGAGAACTGTATAAAATTCCATTAAGAGGCTTCGATAGTTAAATGGATTACCATATTTTTTTTAAATGAATGCTTCATGAGTAACTCTTACTTGTGGTCCCTGACCAAGCCTTAAGGTAAATAGCACAAGGTGGGGAAAAATACCCAGTTGTTCCTGTCACTTACCCCAGTGTTTATATGAAGGGTCTTTCACAAATTAGTTAATGAGCAATTCACGGTGCTGGGAAAGGCTCTGATTGTTGTTAATGTTCTGAAAGGCTGGTGTTGATGGCTACATCTTAAATGTTTTAACTCCCTCAATGTACTGAATCAAAGGTAGCATTTCCTGGTGAAGATCAATAGACAAAGAACTGGAACACCTAAGATACTAATCCTAGGAAAATAGTATTAGCTAAACTGGTACTATGGATCAAGGATGCAGGACTCTGATATGCCCTGAGGAGTGCCATTTACCTTAGCTTCCTGTCCTTCAGCTTTCCTAAGGAGGAGAAGATGGGAGGAGGCCTTTTTCTGATCTTCTCTACAAACATTTAAAAAAGCATTTGAGTAAATCCATTAGTGAATAAAAGTCAAAGTTGTTTTTTTTTTAAATTATTTTTATGATGAAAATAGGTATTCCAAATGCAGAGCACCTGAAGTACCTTCCAGTTCACAGATCGGCCTGCAAACACCAAATAGTGTAGACCTGAGTAACAGATGCACTGAGCATCTGTAGGACCAAACCCAAGACTTGGAACAGGTGAGCTGAGATTGTTGGGGACTATGAAAGAATTCAGGGGTGTAAAGGCATGGGGCATATTGGTTGAATTATAATCCCATAGCCACTGCATAATGTAACTGAACACTAGGATTACATAGAAGAAGTGAAGTCTTACATTTGAATGAAATAACATTTTACCTTTAATATTAAAAGACTTTAATGGAATTAATGAGATGTATTTTTATAGTGTCACTGTGTTTGAAATATAGACACATTTAAAAGGATCTAGTTTACTCTACGTATACATAAGAACTAGTTACTTAATTTGTGAACACCTTTCAGAAGGGTTGGAAAGTTCAGTCTGAAGATAGTTCAAAGTAAAATAGCAAAAAACCAGTAAGTAATTTGGAAAATAAGAGGAAAGGTTAAGAGTCAATCAGCAAAAAAACTAGAGTGCGCGCTCTGGAAATATGTAAATTGCCTCATTCACTAGTCAGGACAAAATAAAAAATGTTGAATTTAAGAAATGGCAAGGAAAATTTAAGTTAAGCATTAGGGAAGATTATAGAGTACAGCAGCTTTTAGCTTAAGGAAAGTGGTGAAATCATCACTCTAAGTCAGAGCTAAGTTAGACACCTTCATATTCTGTCTGCTCAGAGATAATCTGCCTGCATGACAGCAACCTCTTCTATTAACAAGAGAATAATTATGTCAAATAATGAAAGCAAAAAATCCTTCAGCTAACTTTGTTTTAGAGCTGGGCATCATTTCTCCCAGCAGATTGCTGAAATTTTGAGTTTAACCATTTGTACAGTTTTTAGTTCCTAAAAACTATTTCTAATATGAACAAGCCACAAGGGAGGTTTTTTTTTCCCTGGATTTCTTTATCTCTGATGTGTTTTTATTCATACACAAATGATTGCTCCTCAGCTTTATATTTTTCCTCCTTCATCCCTCTTGGACATTCTGCCACCCCCAAGGAAGTCAGTCCTGCAACCGGCCTGTTCAATAACCACAGCAGGCTGTCAAACGGAATCATTAGAGTGAATTGACCCTTCATGGTACTCAAGCATTTGCTGAAATGAGTATCCAAATGTGATGAAAGAAGAATCAAATGCCTTCCCTTCAAGGTACATTGCAATCATACATTTACTTCAATACTGCGTATGCATACAATAAACATCACAATAACCAGGCGAACACATACTATACAGGGATTGCTACAGACAACTCTCAATCTCTTGCACATTAAAAGAATAAACAGAAAGGAAATGTTTTGGTGGCTAACAAGAAATACTGTATGCCCTTTTGTAGCTTAAATGTAAAATGCAGCATACTGAGAAATCAGTGGATTTGCAAGGTTTGAAACACAATAATGTAAAAAACAAGAGGAAAGATGATATCATACTGATTTCAAGAGTTTTGAAAATTCATCAGTAGGTGCAGAATTTCACTCCATGGCTTATGCAGGGAGAACAGCACACAGAGTTATTCAGAGAAATCACAGCCATGGCAATACATTGTAATTGTGATTTTTAAGGGTAACGGTAGAACTTTTTTTTTCTTCTCTTATTCTTTGCAGTTAGTAGGAAAAAGAAACACATAGGAAGATCACATTAACTTTTGTGCAGGTCTAATGAAAGGCTGAACAAGCAGCTTTTGTGCCAGTATGCTTTCAGTTATAAGTGTTCCATCACAGTTACAGCAGCTTTTTCATACGGTGAACCGTATGCACAGTGTTACAGAATCACAGAACGGCAGGGGTTGGAAGGGACCTCTGGAACTCCCCCCGTCCAGCCCCCCTGCGTGAGCAGCACCCCCAGAGCAGGGGGCACAGGACCGCGTCCAGGCGGGGTGTGAATGTCCCCAGGGAAGGAGACTCCACAGCCTCTCTGGGCAGCCTGGGCCGCTGCTCTGGCACCCGCACAGCAAAGGGTTTTTTTCTCATGTTCAGGTGGAATTTCCTGTGCTCCAGTTTGTGCCCATTGCCCCTTGTTGTTGGGCACCTGGACACTTTGCTACCAGCAAAAATTAGGGGTTGAAGTGTCCCTGAGTGTTTAAACATAGCGAAAACATGTATGTGTTACATGGTTAAACTCGTTCGCTTGTGGAACGAAGCTTAACTCTCAGATGGAGATGTAGAGGGACCTCCTAGCACATCAGCCTCCCAGGCTGACCCCAGTCTGTTCATCTGGCATTGCACCCCTTATGAGGTGTTCAGGTGTGCAGCGTAACACCGGCCAGACCATTCGTTAGTGCAGAACTCCTTAACAACTGCCACAACAGTTTGCGTTTTATTCTTCACCCTTGACCACAACCAGTGAGGCAGAGCCCCCCGCGCGGTTAGGCCTCCGTCCCCGCTCGGACCCCCCGCAGTACCGCCGCTCCCCCGGGCCCCGGCGGAGCCCACCCCCAGCAGGGCCCGGCCCGTGCAAAGGCACGGAGG
>VZTV01086655.1:391-16501 GCA_013400875.1 Anhinga rufa | reverse complement strand
CTGATCACTCCTTGGCTTTCCAGGGATCTTATGAACAAGACCAATGAGGAAATGTGGAAGAAATTGTTTGTTTGAGGGTTTTTTTTAAGCAACAGAAGACTGAGTGTAAATATTAGTCATGATATGTACATGAAATAATCAATTTATGTAAAAATCTACAAAGAGAAGGGAAATCAGTTCTTTTCCACATCCCTTGCAAATAAGACAGAAGGGTTAACTGAGACAAGGAAGTCTAATTTAATGAAAACCAGCAGAAATAGTGAAGTCAGAGGCTACTGGCACATAGGAACAGTGGACCTTGTCCCCAGGAAAATGTTACCAAGGATCAATTTGCTTAAATCTCTGAGTTATTTTCTTCTTGAACTAAGGATGCACTATGGTGACATGGTCAATATCACAACACACAGGAACAGCAAGCATGCTTGATTCCAGGTGATAAATCAAACAGACAGGCAGAAACACAATTTCTGATTTTATTCTACATTCTACAGGTGTCACACACAGGGTTTTTTGTCTCCATGACCATAGGACCCTGTTTGAGTAATGAGACTGCTGAGAAGAGACAGGTTTATCTGAAAGAGCAGTTCAAGGATATCTTTGCCAACAGAGATGTTAGTGAGGAGGGTATTAAAAAGGTGTCCAGCACTTTTCATGCTGGAACCTTGAGTATATTATGGTTCAAACATTCATATTACAAGTATCTACTCTCATAGCCCCTGTGGTTTGGCAGTCTATATTTTATAAGACCTTGCTGTAGGTTTTTCCTCTTCAAGAAAGATAACCAGGCTGGCAACTTTGATATTGAAACAATGCATGTAGGGTGGGCTCGGTGTGAGAAAGCTCACCTACTCTCAACTGAAATGAACTGGACATAGATGTGTACTTGAGCCTACATGAAGGGTTAGTGCAATATTTAGCTTGCTCCCTTGCTGTGTGCTTTCTAGGAGCACAGTTGCATGCAAATATTTCAGATCTTAGTTTACTTTTGATCTTGAGTAAGGGATTAAAGGCTACATTTAAAATATATAAAATGGAATCAACAGTAAGGATATAGATGAGTAAAGATTACCAATTAATAAGGAAACTTGATTAGTATAGTGAAAGCTAAATTAGACAAATTTAGTTCAGGACTTGAATGCTGTATAATAATTTTATAATACTTCCATTTTTGGAAAATCAAGTCTGTTATCATAATATCTAAGTGGTGGGAAAATAAAGCTCATTGGAACTTAGGACAAGTGGGGACATCCTAGGTTATTGAGGCCAGTTCCGCAATGCAACAGAGCAAGAGAGTGACAAAAAACTAACCTAGAAGGAACAGTGTGGAGTTCCCTGGTTTGCCCTTAACAATTCTTCAACCTGAACAGCACTGCTTGTTTTGGTTATACTACATCTGCAAATGAAAACAATGTTTCACTTCAGGAAGAAAGCTTTTGGGAAAAATGTGTTCTTAACCAAAAATCTATTCCCTATTTATAATTTATGTTTAGTAACGTATCCTCTCAAAAAGTGAGGACTAATCATATTTCCAAGTATAACAACATGGCTAACAATGCTGGTAAATTATAACGTCTGTGAAATGAACACAGGAATTACAGTTTGCCTTATATTAATCTGCATGATTTGTACCCTCTACCACCAATATATTAACTACTACAGATTATCTACATTTTCTTTGATAGTTAGGTATAATCATGGGAAATATATGATACCAAATAACCCAGATGATTGTGTGATGCCTTCTGAAAAAGTTCAGTCTAAGACAAGACTGAAAAGGAGATTCTTTGAAAGCATGTCTGATATCTGACTTCTCTTGTATTCTATGCAGGTTATGCTCTGTATCTTATGTGAGAACTCAACCGTATATTAAAATTCATAAATAAATTCTGCAAGAAAGAAGGAAAAGAACTCACACATTGATCGCACTGGGACACTCCATTATTTATCTGCATTTGTTGTTATTTTGCTGACACAAATTTCAACTCTATACAAATTATTTTTTCTCGTATTCACAAATGCATCATAGCTTGACATTTCATGATGATTCTGAAGGCTTTTGAATTTGTTTTCTAAATGAGATAAGGTTGAGGGACTTTAAAGATGATATAAAAACAGGAAGGAAGATGTAAAATCATCTGTCTTTCCTAACATATACAATTATTTTAATGTATTGATTTATTTTTATTTAGTAGTTTTAAAAGTATTTAAGCAAATAAAAAAATTGGGATTTTTTTTTTTACATAAATAAACATCTGTTTAACAGTGTGGCATTCCTTCTTTATAATTCTTTCACAATTAATGTCCTGGGTACCTAATATTTTTCTCTGTTTGAATAATTACTCTAAGTTACATGGAAAGAAACTGAACAGGAGAAGAAAAACATTCAACAGGAACATTTTCATTTTATGTATGGATTTTTTTTTTTTTTTACTTTAAGTAACAATGAAGATATGATTTGTTTTGTTCTTCCAGTCAAACTGAATGTGCTAATGGTTGTGCAAAGATTAGTGGTCATATCTGGAATTAACATAGAACAAAACTATAGATGTGTGGTGGTTGAACTTGGATGGCTGTCAGACCCCCACCCAATCACTCTCTTACTCAGCCTTCTCATCGGCATGGGTGAAGAAGAAAAGATGAAAAAGCTTACGGGTAGAGATAAAGACAGGGAGATCACTTACCAGTTACTGTCACAGGTAAAACAGACACAAAATGGGGAAAATCAGTTTAATTCATTGTCAATTAATATAGGTTTGCATAGTGAAAAACAAAGACAAATTAAAACAACACCTTCCCCTTCCCTATTTTTTTTCCCAAGGCTCAACTGCACTCCTTCATTCCCTACTCCTCTACATCCTCCCCACCCTGAGTCTTGCAGGGGGATGGGGGTTGTGGTCAGTCCATAGCAGCTCCTCTCTGCTGCGCCTTCCCCGTCATACTTTCCCCTCCTCCTCTATGGGGTCTCCAGGGGCTACAGCTCCTTCAGGAAACATCCACTTGCTCTGGCACGGGGTCCTCTCTGCACAGCAGTGTGGATATCTGCTCTGGCATGGCCCTCTCTGCAGACACCTGGAGCACATCCTCCCCTCCTTCTTCTCTGACCTTGGTGTCTGCAGAGTTCATAGAATCATAGAATCATAGAATCATAGAATCACTAAGGTTGGAAAAGACATCTAAGATCATCAAGTCCAACCGTCAACCCAACACTACCATGTCTCCTAAACCATGCCCTGAAGTCCCACATCTACACGTTTTTTGAACACCACCAGGGATGACAGCTCAACCACCTTTCTTGGCAGCCTGTTCCAATGACTGACCACTCTTTCAGTAAAGAAATTTTTCCTAATAGCCAATCTAAACCTCCCCTGACACAGCTTGAGGCCATTTCCTCTAGTTCTATCACTAGTAAGTTGGGAGAAGACACCAACACCCACCTCACTACAACCTCCTTTCAGGTAGTTGTAGAGAGCAATGAGGTCTCCCCTCACCTCCTCTCCTCCAGACTAAACAAACCCAATTCCCTCAACCTCTCCTCATAAGACCTGCTCTCCAGACCCTTCACCAGCTTCGTTGTCCTTCTCTGGACACCCTCCAGCAACTCAGTGTCCTTGTACTGAGGGGCCCAAAACTGAACACAGTATTCAAGGTGTGGCCTCACCAGTGCCAAGTCCAGGGGCATGATCACTTCCCTACTCCTGCTGGCCACACTATTCGTGATACAAGCCAGGTTGCTGCTATTGGCCTTCTTGGCCACCTGGGCACACTGCTAGTTCATGTTCAGCCAGCTGTCAACCAGCACTCCCAGGTCCTTTTCTGCCAGGCAGCTTTCCAGCCACTCTTCCCCAAGCCTGTAGCGTTGCATGGGGTTGTTGTGGCCCAAGTGCAAGACCTGGCAATTGGCCTTGTTGAACCTCGTACAATTGGCCTCGGCCCATTGATCCAGCCTGTCCAGATCCCTCTGTAGAGTCTTCCTACCCTCAAGCATATCAACACTCCCACCCAAGTTGGTGTCGTCTGCAAACTTGCTGAGGGTGCACTTGATCCCTTCATCCAGATTATTAATAAATGTATTAAACAAGACTGGACCCAAAACTGAGCCCTGGAGGACACCACTTGTGACCAGCTGCTAACTGGATTTAGCTCCATTCACCACAACTCTCTGGGCTTGGCCATCCAGTCAGTTTTTACTCAGTTATTTCTCTCACTTTTACCTCACTCATTATTTTGCCGGTGTCATGTTTTTACCCTTTCTTAAATATACTTCCCTTGAGGCACCTTGGCTGGGGGCTCAGCTGTGCCCTGGGGTGGGTGGGTTGGAGCCAGCTGGAACCAGCTGTGTCTGGCACGGGGCAGCCCTGGCCGCTCCTTACAGATGCTACCCTACAGCCCCCATTGCCAGTGCCTGGGCACCTGCACCCGATACAATGTGTCAAAGTACCTATAAGAAATGAGAACATTGTTACCCTTTCCTTTTGTAAGCTTCATTAGTATTTAGATTTTTTTTTAATCATGTCTACTTTCCTTCTATTAGTAACATATACAGCATCCTCATCTACTGTAATTAAGCTGTGCACTTTACACATGCTGAAGACCTGACTCATATGGCACATGGTTTGTTACACCTCAATGTATTTATAGTCTGTATTTTTTTACTGCTCCTCTCCACAGCCAAAAGCACCAGACAATGGACAAGAGATAATTGATGTACTGTCTCTTATATTAACATGGCAAAATTCAAAAAAGTTATCATAAAAACACTAAGGCAACTCTAATACAAGCAAAACACTTGACAATCTGTATATTGTTTGCATATTGCTATGAATGTCTTCTTACTGTCTGGAAGTACTTTCTACTTCATTTATTGCTTTATTCCAGCAATAAAGACATGTATTTGTAATAGTCAATAAGAAATCAGTGACATCTAATTCTTTGTAAATAAAATACAGAAGCTATGACTTCCAGCTTCCTTTTTCAGGGGAATATGGATTGTAACACCTCTTGCTTTTAATTACAGAACAACATTTGGAATAAAAGTTTAATGTAAATAGCAAACATAAAGATGAAGAAAATCAAAGCTTATCTTGCGTCCTTTGCAGGTTTTTCAGGCCAGTACTGTGAAATAGAAATGAATGAGTGTGATTCAGCTCCCTGCTTGAATGGTGCTGTCTGTCAGGATGATGTCAACAGCTATGATTGTTTTTGCCCTGAAGGTAAGTTGTTCAAGATAATTTATTTTTATTATCTTTGACATTTTCAAAATTGCCTGCAGTCTGTAAAACATCTTCTTGACAGTCTTCAAAACCATTGTTAAAATTTCCTTTCTATGAAAGTTATTCATTCTTTTCTGGTCTCATTTGCATCTTTGTCCACCATGGCACCCAATAAAACAAGAGTGCTCATAAAGAATGGAGACAGATATACTTGTGCTACTTTTTTCAGACGAAACCTCATGATACTAGCAAAGTCTGAAGGAGCAGAAAAAACACAGATGTGCAGTATGTGAAATCCAAAGAAAATGTAATCAATAAACTTACAAAGAAAATATTTTATCTTGATGTACTAACTTGAAGCTTTGTGACTGAGCATAGCAAGAAAATTGCAATGGCCATAATAATGACTGTAATACATCTTCAGTACAAAAATCTATTAAAATTTTCACAGACAAAAATAATGTGATTTTCAGAATTTTTGGTCTGTTTCTTTAAAAACGCATACTGCTTAGTGTTATCAGAATTGTATGAACAAATAAGTGGTTTCAAGGAAAAAGTAAAGAAAAAACTAAAATGCTTTAAAACATTTAAATATACAGTGTCTTTCCGATATACTTTCACAGCTGGGTTTCTTCTTAGTATGTGTATGGGATTTTTTAAATTGGATTTTTAGTTTAAAAAAAAGTCAAGGTTGTGATCTATAACCTGGTACTTCATTTCTGTATTTTAAACTTTCTTATGCTTGTTTGATTTTAATCTTCAAATAGTACTATTTTGTAAGTACAGACTGATGGTGAGTTGATTTCATAGCTTACAATATTTCACGTAATTATATATTAATACAAGCATCCTAGTGGTGATGATAAGTTCAGAAACTCATCACAAAAATGAATTTGCTACAAATAATTCTCATAATTGCAACCTCCATCATTAGTTAGTTTAAATTAGAAGCCAAAACAGATACTGGAAGGCAGTTGAAAGTTAAGCATGGAAAAGACCAGTCTGCCTGACCAGCTTATAGAAAAATAAATCTTGGCATCCACATTGATAATTTTGTGGCTTACTTTTTACCTGTGAGACATGGATCTGATTAAACTCTAAATGCAAATGAGAACTCTTACTGTATACATTATTAATGAACTAAGGGTAATTCTAAAGTTTCATGACTTAGGGATCAGTGGAAATTGGTTCCATGGTCAGTTTGAGAAATTATGGGAATATGCCTTGCACTGAGGGTGCTGATAGCTTAGCATTAGTCACGGTCTTCCTGCAGCCATGGCCTGTGACAGCACTAATGATAGTAATTTTGTAGCATGACCATGAATTAGAATACATTTACAAGAGCATAAAATGTCAGATATTGTAGTGGAGATTCTCCGGCAATTTCAAGTACAAAAAAACCCACTGTTGGACTTCTGAGTTTACTAAAAGACACTATGACACAAGAAACAAATAGAGAAAAAAGAGAAAAAGAGAAAAAAAAAAAGAGAAAAAGTAGAGAAATAACTATTTGAGAGTTTATTTTTAAAACTATAATCAGATGTCTAAATCTCAGCATTACTTATCTTCATCTGCCTTTTTCTCAAAATAGCAGAAGAAATATATATATTGTCTCTGCTAAACAAGAAGTTCAATTACATTAATGAAAATACTGAATCCTAAACTTGTTCTTTCAATTATTAGCTCGTTTTAAAGTATATTTGATAGTCAGAAGTATTTTCCTATTAATGACAGAGCAGAAAAAGCTTTCAGAAAGATCTTTCAATAAGACTTCAAAATAATTTTATTACAAGAGTAAATTGAAAACCATCTATTTTTTAGAAAAAGGTACCCAAAGACACACTTCATAAAAGAAGGCATAGATATAGCTGAATAATACATGGCTCTTTGTTTTTTTCCAACCAAGGATTTGAAGGTCTGAACTGTGAAATCAACTTTGATGAGTGCAGTTATGGCTTCTGTAAAAGCAATTCAACTTGTTTAGACCTGGTTGCAGACTACAGTTGTGTTTGTCCCCCAGGATTCACTGGTAAGATTTATTTTAACTCTGGAAATTACATTCAATAGTTAAACTTTTTGTTTCCTTTTCTGAAACTGAAACAAACTCTTTTTAATTACATTTTGTTCAGTGTTTTAACATTAATAAAAATAAATTCAACTCAGTGTTCTGTGCTATCGATAATCTGCTTTAATTGCCCTACTAATAAGATAAAAATTGAAAGCAGTGTGTATGCTGTTTGATTAATTGATAAAAAGCAAAGCTGTATTCCACCTAGAAAAAAAAAAAAAAAAAGTGTTCAAAAAACACCTAGTCTATGAGAAATAGGTGAGCAATGATAGCTATAGCTGGTGCTGTTTGTCTCCAGAAGATTGTATCACAGCCATACTTGATTGAGACAGAAATGAGAATACAATTTTAGCAAGAGGACACTTTGTTCTCTTCAAGAAAGATACCATCAGATCCTTATGATAAATAGCTTGCAAATTGCACAATTATTTGTGTGTCTAACAGGTTTAAGAAAATAGCTCTTACATCAGGAGCAGTCTTGATGGCCCTACTTTCTGCCAGAAGCAGCTAACAGGATCATGGGGAAATCAATAAAACTGTCTCAAAAATATGCCATCTTAACCACTAATATGCTGTGATGTCAGGGACTGGAACACACTGACTTTCAGCTGCTGATTTCAGAGAGGCAAATGGAGCAGCATTAGTCATAAGCAGTAACGGGAAGACAAGCAGTGGCAGTCTCAGAAATCATACACAGTTAGTGGGTGTTGCAATAAAAAGCCACACAGATGTGTACAGAGAGCTCAAAACCTGTGGTGACCAATAGAGAGGAAAGAAAAAAATGAAAGAGATCTATTATGGAGAAATGAAAGGTTAAAGAAGCAAGTAGAGCAGTGAAGGATGAGAAGGCAAAATTAAGTTAGAAGTAAATAGAGCATTTCAGGTTGATAGTAACACCAGTGACATCCAGTTTAGGAGCACTTCATACATGTTTTGTCAGTGGTTAAAAATAGGCAGATGAGACGTAAGGAATGTAAGATGATACATAGAGATTTAGAATCTGTGAAAGTGATAATAGTTGCAGTTCCCACAGATGTCTGTGATCTTGCTTGATTCATTGCAACATATTCTAATATTATTCAGCATTACAAAACTGAGATATGCTACAAGATCATATTCTCCTTTTATTCTTTCTTTGATAACTGGCTTTGCTGTCATGAGTTTGCATAGTATATGCCTATTTTGTGTCAATCATGTAAATAATGGAGCTGATTACAAGGTATTTGTTCATATAAATAGAAGCATTTTTAATGTGATAATTTTAAAAGAAGGAGCTTTAAAACCTTACTGCTATACTGTAAGGATCAAAATGGAAAACATCTAACTTTTCTGTAGTAGGTTGCAAACAGTCAGTTTGAACTAGGGAATGTAGGAAAAGCTGTTCCTTTGAAAATACAACTACACTACCTTGGGATATGATGGAGCCCACATTACAGAACCATAAACTACAGAATGATAAACTAATGTGTGGGAGTCACCAAGGCAACCTGGAACAGGGTATGTTCTCCTTAGGAGGAACACTTCATCCTAGATTCATACTGATGCAAATAGTTTGCCAATAACGTACCTGTTCATTCCAAGACAAAAAGGAGTCAAGGTCTGTCAACAGTAAAACAATTACCAGTGAGTTATGTGCAGATTTTAACAGACACTTTGAGGCCTATGTTGAAGTCATAGAAGTTCACACAACTGCATATTGGCCAAGAGAGGTTGTGGAGTCTCCTTCCCTGGAGACATTCAAACCCCGCCTGGACGCGGTCCTGTGCCCCCTGCTCTAGGTGTGCCTGCTCACGCAGGGGGATTGGACAAGGTGATCTCTGGAGGTCCCTTCCAACCTCTACTGTTCTGTGATTCTGTGATATGAAAAGGCTCTACTTTCTCCTGCATTTCCCGTGTGAGGGATTTTCATCATGAATGTGCTATTGATGTCACTTCAAATCAGCTTTTTTTGTGAGACAGGACAGCTCCCACAAGAAAACAAATCAGCCAGTCTACTGACTGGAACTGGAAGTGGGGATAAGTATCCTCCCAATTACACTGAATATTTTAATCTGTGCTCATGTTATTTGTATAATAAATGCTCAGTCAGCCATTGTGGAAGTCCTTAGGTCTGCTCTCTCGAGGCCTTCCAACAACTGCTTTGGCCTCCTTAGAAAGAGTTTTTGATGCAAAATAGTGAATATTTGAGCTTCTGTTTTCTAAGAAAAGCAAACAGTGGTAGAATAATGTTCCATGTCCTGAGTTCCAGGACAGATGTAAATGGTCCAAGAAGATATTGCTATAATAACACTAATACACTCAAAATCTTTTTAAGGGCAAAAGGAAACATAGTTTATATATGGGATTATTTTATTTATCCAGTTAATATTTAAGCCATGTAGAAAACCATATTATATAATGAAAGTAGAAAAGCACCATTAACAGCAGAGTCAAAATTGTTATACTGGAAAACTTACTAATACCTGCCCATTTTCTTTGGTGTTATGTTCGACATTCCAGTGTCCCTCTGGGTCCCACAGGTGACAGTTTCAGTCTTCTCATGAAGGAGTGGGGGAGTTCAGGCCTCAGTCATCAGCATCTTGAGCCCTTTCCCAGGAGAAAGATGATGTTCATAGTAGGGGTTTTTTCCTCTTTAATCAGGGCTCCAGTTGGGGTTATTTTTATACACTTTCTCATCCAGCCTGTACCCTTCTCCTGTGCTGCCAGCTGTAGCCTGGCAGTGGTCCCCAGCCCCAGGCACACAAAGAGCTCTGTTTTTTCAGGCAATGATAGACAGGAAATGTCACCCCCTCCCCAGTGGGGCCATCCCCAGAGCTGAGGCTGGAGCAGGAGAGGCAGCAGACACTGGCCCTGGCACAAGGGTTAAACCAGCAACACACAGCTCAAGCCACCTCGAGGTCAGCACACAGCCAAGCCACCCCTGCTGAGGGCAGAAATCTTATTTACTGGGCTACAACAGTAGCTCTGACTATGTGGAGGCACAAGTTAGAAAGTTCATCAACAGATCTGCTAACTCCATGTCAATTACATCTGAAATTCTGATGAGTCTTCAACAAGGAAGTGAAATTTGAAAAAGTCCGGTAAAAGTATAGGACTAATTTTTTCTTTTCAGTTCTTTCAAACACATTTTTGTTTTCCTAGCATGTTAAAAGGCATTTCCAAATAAAATTTAGCTTTAGCATCTGAACTTGTCTTAGGCCTAGCTGCTTGCTTGTCTTGCCTTTTATTAGTGTCATGCCAGGCAGCATCAAGCCAGTTTGGTGTCGAATGCCTTGTGCACGAACACTGCTGGAAGGGCAGCACTGGACAGGAGGAGACAGCTGCATGTTTGAATGGCCTTGGCTGCAGCATTCCACAGGTGGTAGAGCCCTCTCCAGCCTGAGGAGCTTGTTCCTACCCTGGGAGCAGAGCCGGGAAAAGGCAGCACCATATGTGCAGCAGGGAGCAGGCCTGGATGGAGGGAGCAGCTCTCTCCTGATGAGGAAATCAAGCAGGACAGGAACAGCCAAAACAACTGAGAGACCTGAGAGGAGCACAGGACTTCTTGCACTTCTGCACCCTGGTGCAGATTTTATTGTTGAAAGGGTGAGCACCTGAATGCTGGTAGCTTTGCAACCTACTGTATGGAGTTTCCTTTACTCTGAGCAAGATAGACAGAGGGGAGGAAGCAGCTCCTGAGAAAGACAAAGAGTTTCTCTCTCTCTTAAATCAAAGCTTGCTCTCAAATGCCCTCTTGTGGGAGTCAGCATACACAGGATCACTGTAATTAATCCATAGTAAAGAGCTACTGGACAAATGGACAGATGGCGACACTGCCATCAGTCACAATGTTTTCTTCCATTTTATCAGAGAGAGGTGTTTCAAGAACATCTGGTAGTTGCGATAGGTAAAGGCAGTCCAGGTCTGTTAACCTGGCAAGCCTCAAAAATCAGAAAAAAAGACTTGCTCAGCACATCCAGACTAGTTAATTCTGGGCATTATCAGAACCTGAAGATAGGCGAGGTAGGAAATTTTAATATTGAACAGTAGGACACCTTTAGTACCTTAAGTAGTAAGATACCTTGAATCAAAGCATCAGGCAGGAGGGCTGGTATGGAATTCACCAGTGATACAGGAGGAGGCATTTTCATGAGGTGTTGGTTACTGACTGTTTTCATCATTAGGCTGGATTTCCCCTGGTAGTGTAAGTGCCTGTAACCCAAGAATTTTGTAAGTCAGTGTTCTGGGATGAGAAGGCATGTTTTTTTTTTTAATCTTGAATAAGTGACAGGATTGTATTTTGTCCATTATAAACCCTTAGCCTATTTGAAATTTTAGAAGAGATTATTAATTAAATGGATTTCAAAACTGCACATGTGCCTGAGTGCAGAAGTGATCCCTATGCTATTAAGGTGACACCAGTGAATACTGGGTAGAAAAAACATGGTTCCAAAGTGATTTTTACTTTAGCACTTAGCACTGAATTTTGTTGTAATTTATATGCATGAGATTCTTAATCCAACTTCCTCACTTATATCATGGTACATATGAATTCTCTATGTGTAACATGATCCTTATTTTATGTTTTGCCTGTGTCTCATTCATGTTTATCATTATCATGAAGCAGTGTGAATCAACATTCAAAATCTACCATCAGTCACAATTTGACTTAAATAAGTTTTTAGGCTTTACACAGCAGACTAAATTCATTTGCAAGCCTTTTGAAGATGAAATCTGTATCATTTCCTCTGGCATATGTCATAATATGAGATGTCGGAATCCTGTAGTAGCTATTGTGGCTAAACAAGTGGTCCCTGCAACACTGAATATTTCAAAACAAATTATAAAAGGATGTGCAGTGTCTTCTAACTCAACTCACTCCATCACAAAGCAAAAGGTGATACTTTTTTTGTGTTTTCAAAAATCTTTCCCTGTGCATTTTTTTAAGGCTTTCTAAGCTTTGTTTTCAGTAAGCCTGCAAAAGCTGTTTTAGGCAGATTTTGGCCGACCCAGATGTTTTTAGTTAACGTCAGGACTACTGCACAGTTTAAAATCATTGAGTCACTCCATCTTCCATTTCATACTAATCAACTCCAATCCTGTTCTCAACAATTCAAAGGAAAGAATAGGCCTGAAAGATCTGTTGGTGTTTACCCATCTTTAGAGTTGGTCACAGATACTCAGACTCCCTTGCATCTCATGCATCAGATTATCATTCCACATCAATGGCCCTTACAGAAGCAGTCCAAAAGCCAGGTATACTTTTCTCTGATGCCCCCTAATGACCAAGTTCATATAAACAACATGCTAAGGTTTTCCAAACTATCCCAAAACCTGGAAGCTGTAGACTGAAGAGGGCAGGATGGTTCCCCCAGCTCCTGACTCATAGCAGGCCCATGGTGGCATGACAGCAAAAGCCTGACTGCCTTTCCCCCTGCTCAACTGGGACAGTGCCAATGGGCTGCTGGTTTTCAGAAACACTCCAGAAGGCGGGCTACCAAGGACAGGCTTCCCACAGTTGGGCATGCAAACTTAACACGCTGAAAAATAAACACTATGCATACATGGAAATGTATTCATTATGTATTTCTGTGGTTATCAGAGAATGTTTATCATCACAACTAATGTGTAAATGTACCTGCTTCCCCTGGAAGGAATTCAGGTTAGAACACTGAGTGGGAAAAATAAAAGATCAGTAGAGTGCGGAAAAGTCTGTTTAAGTTTCATCATGCTGCAAATTATATTACATACAAATTTTGATAAACTAATACATAAAAACTATTGAATTGCATGAAAGAAAAACAAATCAATTATAGTTCAGTAGCAATGTTTTTTCCAGTCATCTAAAAACTAAGCAAAGTCTCTTTTTTTTGGTGAGAAATCAGATGGCATATTTCTCCAATAGTTTTCCATCTGCAAATACTAAACATGATTTATGTAAATTAAAGGGTGAATAGTAACAGTCGGAACCATCTGACAAAAGATAAGTTAATTCTTCAATCAAAAAATTAATTAGTTTATATGGGATTTACTTTATCATTGCTCTACTGGAGGTGTTACGAAATTATTTTTGTATTTGAGTTTGTCTCCTTTATTTTAGATATAATGGGGTTTTTTTCAATAGTGATGCCAATTGTCATGCATAATATAATGTATGTAGAACATACATTAAAATCTTTCTGGGTGTGACTGTATGCAATTAATTTTAGATAAATTGGAACATAATCATTTAATATTAATAGGCTTGTTTTCAATTAAAAAATGCTGTTAGTTGCTGGGAGGCCCTTATCGAATGAAAAATAAAAAGCAATCATGTCTAGAAAAGCTCATACAGTGATTAAAGCACACACAGAAAGCTCTGAAAAACACAGCTGAAATTCTTAGTCTTCCTGAGTTACTGTGGGAAATTAACCAAATTTTTCCTTGACTCCATACTTTTTCTCTAAACTTATCTTTTTTCCTTTTCCTTGAATGTGTTTTCTATTTATATTCTAAACAGCTAAGGCCATGGATGACATCATGCTACGAACAGTAATATGCCAGCACAGTGAGCATAATTTTTACATTCGAGTGCACCTGTAAAAATAATATATGGATATCAAGACAGAACTTCCTATTGTATCAAGATTTTATTATAACTGCCTCAATTAACCTGTTAGGACTAAATTTTCTATTATGACATGAACAATCAATGAATGAACTCTGACATAAGAAAATCTGCCTCCAGCCAACTTCCCAGTGCACATTGTTCATTCTGTTAATGAATTTGAGAAATGGAAGAGGCATCTTAAGTAATTTTCTCTAGTGTTTTTTATAGCAGACAGTTCCTCTTCTGAAAAAAATCCATCAAATCATTCATGTTGGAAAAAGTCTGTTGTTCAACACTGCCTTTAAAATACCAACTAGCATTGTACCAGCAGTTTTGATACTAAATTGTATTTCCCAGAATATACTGAGCTGTGTTTTTAACAAGTGAAACAATTTACCCTTGGGCACCCTCTTCTTTGACAGAGCCATACTATAAACGGTATGACACTATCAGTGTTAGTATGACCATTCTATGTAGTAACCATATTTGGTGCCGTCTTCAGTGACACAGTTGACTTTTTTTTTTCCTCAGTCTTTGGCCTTTTTCTTTGTCTTGATTTTTTCTTTCTTTCTTTTTTTTTCCACCTTTCTCTTTCTCAGTTCTGCAACTCCCTATAACTAATGATTTTGCTATATTTGAGATATTTTACATATGCTAGGAATTTATTCTTTGTCCATTTTGTTATCCTTAGAAATGTTCTTGCCCAGCTCCTATGTTTGCTTCACTACTAGTAACTGGCCACAAGTGAGCTGTTAATCACCTCGGAGTCTCCAGTACCATCCTACAAATACACCTTCAAGGCCTCTGCTCTCTCCCCTGTACTCCTTCACTCTAGTCTTACTCTATGGTCATAATTAGTTCATTCCATACATCATAACTACTTGTTATTCATGTCTATGTCTTATTACCAATAAGCATAACATGATGCATTTGTACAAAATTACAGAAAACTAAAACAAATGAGGCAAGATCCACCTGGACACTAGGCAGGTCCTGAGGCCTCTGGTCTTAGCTTGACACCAAACCTGTGGCCTGATGCTAGCAGTGGCAATGCCATACACACTGGGCGACAGGGCTGTAGTGGTGGTAGTTGGGATATTACCCCACAGTTTGACTCACTTCACTTAAACAGTAGTTTGACCAGAGACTACTGCTTGCCTAGATCTGAGGAGTCTTGAGGCAGGAAGGGAAGGGTGTTAAATGCAGAGTGATGTTTTTAAAGCTGTTTATACAACTTTTATAAGATGAATTTTTTTCCTTGGCACTTTTGCAGTCAGGCAAGAAACAGAATTGCATAGATTATTTGCTCTGGTAACAGCAGAACAGCACCTGACAACCACTTTTCCTAAGAACCTCCAAGGACAGGACATACACATTCCACATTATGACAATGATGCTACAGGGCCCAGCTGCCTTGGGGTGGGATATTGCTGTCACAGAAATATATCTGGCTCGCAGAATTGTCTTGATATTTTCCCAGGAAAGACCCACAGAAGGCTACAGGATGAGCGAATTTATTCTGGAAGTCTTCTAACAACCCATAGATTGCGGGTTGTATGCTCTACATTAGGTCTGTATACCAGAAGGCAGTTAATGTTGCCCATTAACCACCTTGTACTGAACCTAATTACTTAGTTTTGATTAAAGCACACATTGATTCCAAGAACATTTAATCCTGGTTTGAATGCATGAAGAGAAGCCAGAAATTCACCGGCCTTTTTTTCTAGTAGTAATCACGATCAGTTTTAGAAGCTTATATTAAATATTTTATTTAAACTTTAGTCTTCAACTTCAAGCTATTGAGTCTCATTACCTTTTGTAGACAAAGCGAAAAAGCCTCTTACTACCCAAGTATTTTCTCTTTGTAAAGACACTCATACACTGTAATCAAGTCACTTCTTGTTTTTGTTTGTTTTAAATGAAACAGATGGAGCTCTTTAAGCCTTTGCCGACAGCATGCTTTCTTCAGTTGAATAAATTTTGTAGCTTTTCCTGCATCCTTCCCACTTATATTTAAATATGGAACATTGTAGTAAATGTTTTATGCAGAGGCATTTTACACATCAATATTCCTTTTTGTTTTTTTTAAATACATCTGAGAATTTTTTTTTTTGGTCACAGCACTGCAATAGCGCTCATATGCCAAGGTCTTCTCAGATCTTCCTTCTCAGATCACTTTTGTTGTTTCCTAACATACAGTGCAGCTGCAGTTCAGTAGCTACAACCTACATATTTTTTCTTGCTTGTGTCTGGCAGCTGCAAGT
>VZTV01086650.1:49246-71810 GCA_013400875.1 Anhinga rufa | reverse complement strand
TTTCTAGGCAGGAGCTCTGCTGCAGTATGCAAATTAGGACGTCACATTGTTTGAAACACTGTGTCCAGTATCAATGAAATAAGATAAGAAACAACTGATCATTTATTTCTGGCAGGCATTTTTTTCCTCATAAATATCAGTTTTGAATGAATCCTAACAGTAGGTTTAAAAAGATCTTCATGCAGTCAAGAGGCTGTAATGCTAACTTCGATATGAACTTTTACAACAAAAATTATTCAGTACAGGATAGTAAATGATTTCAGTAGAAAAATTTACTTTGAAGTATTTTCTATGTTTTCTCACAAAAATCATTGCAGCATGGATGAGGAGATGATATAAAGACATCTTTGACCAATTAGAATAAAAATTTTAAAAAGACGGCAAACTGTTTGCAGCCACTGACACCTGTTAAAATTCAAGCCCATGCTAGAGTATCAAGCTTCTGCTGAAATATGTACGGAGTGTATTTTTATGTTTTAAGTATGACTTCCCATCCTGGTATTTGCAGGTGCATTGTACTAAAGTGAACACAATCATTTTGTTAATTGCAGTTCAAGCTCATTAGGGAACTATAAAGGCAGAAGAATGAATGTAACCGTGCATTAAATGGTAAATGATTTTGGGGTGGGAAGCAGTCAGGTGTGTTGCCCTAGGCTATGATTTTCCCCAAATTAACATACATAGCAAAGAAAGAAAGAATGAGGCGGGTGGGAAGAAAGAAAGGCCACNGGAAGAGCAAGGAGATGGAAGCAGGGACAAGCAACCAAAGAGGAATACAAAAACATTGCCTGGGCATGTAGGAACAGAGTTNCAAGCTTCTGCTGAAATATGTACGGAGTGTATTTTTATGTTTTAAGTATGACTTCCCATCCTGGTATTTGCAGGTGCATTGTACTAAAGTGAACACAATCATTTTGTTAATTGCAGTTCAAGCTCATTAGGGAACTATAAAGGCAGAAGAATGAATGTAACCGTGCATTAAATGGTAAATGATTTTGGGGTGGGAAGCAGTCAGGTGTGTTGCCCTAGGCTATGATTTTCCCCAAATTAACATACATAGCAAAGAAAGAAAGAATGAGGCGGGTGGGAAGAAAGAAAGGCCACAGGTCACCAAAGCAAACCTCCCAAACTTCAGTGACGCTGAAGGGAAACGTTAGTCGCTGAAATGCTGAGAATCTAGCTGGTACTGGCTCACACCGGGCAGTTTTTGTATTGGTTTCGGTTCATTCCGACAGGATATGGTAAAGTCCAAACCAACTCAGCATTGTTCATGTAGTTAACATGTAACTGAGCAGAGTTTTGGAAGGTTTCTCTGTAGCCTGCAGGACCTCTTGGGTGCGCAATGTTAATGACTTTTATTACAAAACCGTCTTGAAGTACATTTCCCCTCAGAGTTCTGATGGAAGACTCGTAAACCTGAAAATGTGTTATCGCAAAGGTTGGTTGCTTCCATCTCCCTACTGGACTCTCAAGCCAGCAGGGATCCTTGGGTTTCCAGATGGTTGTACAAGCATATTTTGCTGCCTCAGAATAATATTAGTCCAGTGAAATGAAAACCTTGGCCAACACGTCAGACCTGAATAGCAATACTGAGTGTCTCAGTGTTTGGGTGTCTAGATGGACATGGCTCAAAACGTAATTTCTTTGGATTGCCATGATTTAGATCTCCTGGACAATCAGGCTCCTTTATGTTGCCTCTTGTTTTCCATTTTACCTTTGCTTGAAGTGGAAACGCTTGTTTTGAGAAAGGAGGAAGGTGCTAGGAGAACTGACTTAAAATTTTTCAACTGGAATTTTTTCAACTGATACTGTATTTTATGTAGAACTCCATGGTTTTTCTTTTGCGTTTGTCAGTTTCTTGTCCGTTTTGTGAAAGCATTTCCACGTGCTGCTGCTCTAGTGAATTGTTTAACCAGTCACCACAGTTAAAAGTGTCATGACTTTCAGAATATGTCTTCAATATCTTAATGGCAATTGAGGTGCAAATGACCTGAGGTTTTTTAAAGCTTTCAGAAATATAGCTGGTTTCTGTCTCGTCCTAAAAAATTCTTTTAATAGAAAAGAGAGAGGTAAATACCATTATTTATCAATGTTTATATCTGGTGAAACTATATACTTCCCTTAGCCATTGTTTAATTATATTTGGTTCAATTTCTTTGACCTTAGTTGTATCCCAAAGAGAAAATAGAGACCTGTGGACAGTGTTCTCTCAGAGCTTAAACATAACTATGAAAAGCAATTAGTCTGAATTAACAGAAGTGTGTATCTTAGTAATGAGTTTTATAATTTTTCAGGAAAATAATTGCACTTTTGTGGGACTCTCAAGACCCCAAAGTGTATATAATGGACAGGAAGATTAATATTTTTTTCTCTTCCCCCTCTTGCATATCTGGTGCTGCGTAGGGTCAGGGAAGAGCTTCTGGGATGGACTTGGTTGAATCTTTTCCAGCAAATCCTCTGTTCTTTGAAGTCCCAGCTTTGGCAGCTGCTGCCAAATTTACTGTCCAACATGAGACCAGTAAAACCAGATTTTGCTGGTAGGCCCAGTCTCCAAGATGGCTTCCTTCTGTAGAACCAAATATGGGCAGTTAATTTGCTTTTGGATGTATATTGTATTTAACAAGATAGGTATTTTTCCCCAACAGTTTAAACGCTAAGGTGTGTACTCTTGTCTACTGTGTCTATTCCCAATTAATCCACTTGCAGTTTATTTTAGCACATTTTGTTATTTGTCTATTACGTATAGTAGGTCTGCAAAGAAAACGTGTGCAGCTTTGCGAGTCTAAAATGAAAGCTCTCAGCTTGAGGTAGGCAGGTGATGAGCTGTTCAACCATAGCCAGGTGAAGGAAAAGGAAGAAGAAAAACCTCTTGCTTGACAGCAGATCAAAAGTATTAATATTAAAAAACCAAACCAAACACACACCCATGGCCAGACTGGTACAAAAGTCATCTTTATTGGTGGCACACGGGCAGATATAGTGGAAATACTCTTTAAAATATTACAGGAAGGAATTTCGGCCATCGTGGGGTTTTCTGTTCTTATGATGGGTGGATCTGAAGTATAAAACTTCCCAGAAGTTTGCTGTAAATCGGGACAAACCCATCTCTTCACTTAACAACGTAGAAATTTCAGTGGCAGTGCTGCTCTGCGTGTGTGTGTTTGTGCACGTATGCGTGTATGGCATGTGGTTGATGTGGGGCTGGCACCACCAGTTTTTTGGAAAAAGGAAAGAAGTTTTGCTTGCCTTGAAACAGTAAGATATCCGCCAATTCGAGCAGCTCTAGCACCACTGTGCTGTTGAGATTTGGCAGGAGAGTGACTTTCACTTCATTTTCCTGCCAAACTTGGCCACTTAATGAACATTTCAAACCTCTCAGCTTACACGTGCTCGGCTGATGTTTGAGGGAAAAATCCCATCCTTGCAGAGCCGGCTTGGGCTTCTCCCTGCTGCGCAGGGGCTGCTCTCCCACAGCCCCCACCCATGCCGGGTCTGTCCCTCGGGGAGGTGGAGGGGGGCACAGGCGAGAGAGGAATTGCTCTGTAATCACAGCTGTATTTTCAGGATGGGAGTAATCTCAGGAAAGCCTGCATGTCTGGTTGAGTATCTCCCTCTGTACTCATGGGAGGGGGTTAGATGTTTGCAAAGAGCTCCTCTGTCCCCTTGATGCATAGATACATATGGAATAGAGCAGAAAAGAGAGCAGGAGACTTCCGTATTTTGGAGAGGCGGTAGAAAAGTTTGCGTTCAGCGTGTTTCCTTCCAGAAATTTGAAATGGAGCTGGTGATTCCTGCATTTTGCCCTTCTCAGCAAGTGTCCACAAAGTCCCCAGACAAAGCGTGCGCTCAGCTCCCTCTTGTCTGCACGGCAGAAGGCAACGTGCTTTCCTTCACACGGGTGCTTTGTTAGCTTTAACTGCTGGAGGTCTCTTCAGTAACTCCAAGGGTCCCAGCCCGGCTGGAATTTGCTTCCAGCTATGCAGTGGATTTTTGTAGCTTCGTTTTGATTCCCTCCCCTGCCCCTCCCCAAGTCAAGGACATCACACACGTGTGTACACAAACTGTATTTAAAAATGCTTCGGATATACCAAAATTATCTTGCAACTTTAATTCTCTTCCCAGCCCTGCTCCCATCTTCTGTGTTATGATACAGTCTTTAATTAGACCACTACAATTACAGACCTGCTTGGGGAATGAATCAGGGTTGTGTGGTAAAAGACACCATTGTCCAAAGATCTCTACCCCATTTCTGGCAGGAGTGGAAAGATGAACGGTGAATGAGGTGGGGGTTTGTGGAAAGAGGAAAAAATATTAAAGGCTGTTCAGATGTACACTAGAGAATTAGCACTTTCAGTGCTTCTGCCAGAGTGATTCCAGGCGAGTTACTTAAACCAAACTCTTCATGGGTGGTCACTAATTAAGTGTTCCTCATATTCTGGGTATCTGACTGGAGACCAGGGTCTGACCTGAAATCCTGAGCAGTCACAGTTGCAACAGAAGCTCGGGAGAGCTGCAGTATAGAAAATACCATCGCAGCGCTCTGGAAAACGAAAAGCCTTTGGCATGCCCAGTTGCACTGTCCCCACAGCCGTGGATCCTTCAGCTCCCCTTTTCCTTCCTCGCTTCCCAGCCCGTGAAATGGGGGAAAGGTCATCCCTTCACTTTGTTAGGAAACATCGAAGTTAAATTCAAGTTTGTAACGTGCCTAAGTAATAACGTCAAGAGTGCCATAGCAAAACAGATGAGGACATTGCTAGTTCTGCCGCTGCAGCTGGCTTTGAGTCATGTGCAGCAAAGCGGGCCTGGGAGCGTGCAGGGCGCACCAGGCTCACGTCGATTGCTGAATTGCTTTGCAGGGTCAGACCAGCCCCTTCCTCGCCCTGCTCGAGGCCGGGGCAGGCACCCTGCGGTGAAAATAGGAGTGTGGTCATATCGCTACAGGCTGTGTCATCATGCACATGCATGAGGGGAGGTAAAATTGCTCCACTTACCGTAATTCTGGCTTTTCCTCACTTTCCAGTGCTCAGCTTTGCAAGAACATTAAGCCTTCTTTATCTGTTTTGTGAGTAACAAACATCCCCATGCACCTCTCAGCAAAGAAATGCTTTTGTAATGGTGCTTTAAGGCAGAACGCGCTTCGTTAGTGGCTTGTTATTAGGAAGAAAACTTGGAGGCACAAATGTTGATCTTTAACTGCACAGCAGTTTATGGCTGGATAAAAGGTTTCTGAAAATAGGTTTGATTTAAATAAAACAACTATCTCCACTTTAATTTTTCATGTGTGAACGCTTCAGAGAGCGCTTCTGTAAACTTCATTACAACACATGCCATTGCGTGCCAAATTATAACTTTCAGGATCTTTGAAATTAGGCATCTGTTATCTCTTGCCTGGGGTTTACTTAAGGAAAACAAGAATTCAAAACATGAATGCGCACAATCTTTACAAAAATACTGATGTTTACAGTTTGACCTTTACTTTCTAGTGTTTACCTAAGGGCTAAGTATTTGGAATTATGCTTTGGCTTATAAATGTTTATCATCTAATAGGAATGATATCAGAGTTCTTACAAAAATAAGAGTTCCCTGGAATAATTTGACCAAAAAAAGATCGACAGTGAGGGCAAGGGAGGGGGAAAAAAAAAGCTGAAAGAAAGGATTGGGACTTTCTGGCATCGCTGCAGTTTTGATTGAGGACAGTGCCCCCAGGGCAGGTGTCCCTGCCATGCCAGCAGCCTGCTCCCTCATGGGGGGTCCCGGGCTGCTCCTCTCCCCAGGTAAAACCCAGGGCCCTCAGGGAGGCCTGAAAGCCAGCTCTCACAGCTGGTAGCAGCGTCCTAGCCGGGGAGGATACGGGGCGAGAGGTGAAGTTTAGCTGAGGAGTGGCAAAGGTGGAAGCAGGTACAGCCTCGAGGAGGTGCAGTGGTCGCAGCATGGGGATCTGTGCAGGGGATGCGTGCAAGGCATGAGGTGCAGGAGTAGTGTGAGTGAAGGTGCAAGCTCATCCCGTGTTATAAGCCTTTTGAAAGCTGACTCACAATAGCGGAGGGGCTGTCCTGCAGCAATGTAGGAAAACCTACGCTGCTATTTTGTGTTGTTCTGTTTTCCTACAAAATTGTGTAGAAGACTATGGGCTCTCTCTCCTCCTAAGACTGAAACAGGTGGGATTTCTGATCAATGTTTTTGAGAAGCTTAAAGAGGGGCAAGGAGATGACGGTGTGTTGGGGGAATGGGAATGGGGCCAGGTATGGTGTAGGAAGGGCCAAAGTCAGCTATAATGTAGCTCTAAGCCCTTGTCTCCCTTACCATACGGCATCTTGCTTTTCCAATTTCCTGAGCACCTGAAGTTGCTATCATTCTTTGTAGGAGATGCTGAGGTCTTCCCTTATCTGCAAAAGTGGTGCTTTTCAACATACCTTTTTCACACAGGTGCAGGAAGTCAGTAGGAATTGAGTTTAAGAAAGGCAGCTCAAAGTGCTGTTACTGTGTCCTTTCTCTCTGCTGATATAAACGTGCTGAGGTGGTGTTTGGATTCCTCTGCTGTTGGTGAGCACAACTCTGGGTCAGTCTTTGGCTGGTTTCTTTTATCAATTCTGTTTATTGATGGGCTTATCGCTTGCCTGCCAGCTTGATTTCTTTCCCTTCTTACACTGTTTTTTCACCCAGCTTAAAACCAAACAGCTCTTCCCCCTCTCTCCCCAAGAGCAGCACCCAAGTATTTCCAGATACAGTATAGCTACAAAGCTCAGTTCACTCTGTCAAAAGCCTGGTGAATGTGGGCTTATTTCAAGCCACACCCATGATCTGGCATATTCCTGTGATGAAACAGAAGTTTATAGGAACAGACTTTGCTGCTGCTGCAGCATTTTTTATGACCCTAACGCACCATTAGTGTGTAACAGTGCCACCATGTAGAGGGAAGGCCTGAAGTCAACGCAAAGGCGGCCAGTTCTGGTTTCTGCTGCCTTGGCCTCAGATTTTCATATCCTCTGTAACTGGGTGGGCTTTTGAAATGCTCTCGAAGCAGTTGCGGATCTTGAGGTGGCTGGCTTGGTGGGGTTTTTTGGTTTGGTTTGGGGTTGTTTGGTTTTTTTTTTTGCCAGCTGCATACATCAGGCCCTGCATGTTTTTTAACTTTAGTTTTGCTCCAGATGCAAACTCTGTGCTCTTAATCAGCTGCATTCTGATTAGCTTGCTGTGGAGACAAGGAGGATTATATTTGCAAGAGGTGGCTATTTTTCTTGAAGTAGAGAGCACTCCCTCGTTTACTTTGAGATTATCAGGCACAACTCAGCTCCTGAGGTTAAATATATCTGTTCTTCCTGCCCAGCTTGCCTGTGCCAATGTAGAGCATTTGGTGGGTCAGGACAGGGCTGTAAATGATGAAATGAACACAAGGGTATTTATTTTGTTGCATTGGCTTGCGAGGGCCCTTGAAATGTATAGTGTTTAAACCTCATTCTCTGCTGAATTCCTGAATTTGGGCAGCTTAACTTTTGGTGCTCCTGCACTGCAGCTTGTCATCGACAGCGCAAGCTGGAGGTAGAACACTACTGTTCTGACTGGATTTTTGTACTGGATTTTTTCACTGGCACATTTGGCTACAAAAGCTGCAGGTGAATGGTGGGTCATGCCCAGGCATGCCCAGGAGCCCCATTCAGGTGGTATCCCCAGACTTAATCACTTCGCTCCAGTCAGGGAGAAACACAGTTGAAGCAAATGCCTCTTCTGAGTGAGGAGGGTGGCTGAGCTGAGCTATGGGGAGCTCTGGATCAGTGGGAGCACCCGCGGTGGAAAGCACATGGACGGCAAACCAGTGAGATGTCAGGGAACCAAGAGCCATCGTGAGAACTGAGGTAAGAGGGGGAGGCTTTGCCTAGCTCTTGCCCTTGATCCTAGGCTGGACACGTTTCTCCTGATTTACTTGGTCCCTTCTTCCAGTTTCTCTGTGTGGTTTGATTTGCCCAGCTGGAGTAAATGGGAAGATGTCAAACTCCTACTTCCCAGAGATCGTGGCCCTTGTCACTGCCCAGAGGAGCAGCATTGGCCATGGGACTGCTGATCCCATTGGCCTTGGAGGTCTCTGTGCGCCCTCGGTGATGTCAGGACAGCTCTCAATCACAGTCCCAGGGGTGAACTTGACTAAGCAAATTTTGCTGCTGATGGGGTCACTGGGGATTTATTTAATGTAATTATCGCGAAGCTCCTGTGGGCCTGGCTGGGTGAGGAGCGTATATGAATTTCCAAAACCTTGGAGAGATCTTTGCATGCACTATTCCAATTTTTTCCATAATTTATGGAACGAGAACAAAATGTGAAGCAGGTCAACAAATTTTCTGCCAATGCTTCCAGCATTAGCTATGATTCAGCCTTGAAGGTCCAATGATTCCAGCATTAGCTGGAATGGTCCAATGATTCCAGCATTAGCTATGATTCAGCCTTCAGAGGTCCAATAAAACCTATTCAAGATCTTGTTTTGAAAGGCGTGCAGGAATAGGGAGCGAGAGGTTCTTTACAATGTGACGCCTTCCCTTTCTCTTCAGGAACAGGGTTGATAAGTTCTGTTTCCTGCCTGCCTTTGAAGCTAGTTTTTTAATGTATATTAAGTAGTGCTCAGCCACATATTCTGATGTGGATGGGCTTGCAGGACTGGTGGTAAGGAAGACAGGTCCGTCTCTGTCCTGTCCTCCTCCCTGTGTAACCTTACACTACAGAGTAAGAGCAAAGTGCGTGTAAAATATAACTTTTTGACTTCAGATGACGTTTTTTTACCATTGTTCTCACAACAAGTATGATGAACAGCCACTGCAATTCAGAGGGAAAAATCCTAGAAGTAGCATTTTTAAGCAAGTCTCAGTGTAATTCTTCCAGCCTCTTTTGGGAAACTGAACTGTGTATACGTAAAATCAAACTCACCATTTTTGACCCAACAGATGTAGAATAGGTAGAAATGCAACCATAATTCCTTAGGTTACACATTTGTCAGAGTTTACGATAGAGGCAAAGCTGCTTATTAGCTTGTATAGGGTGGAGAGAGAAAAAAAAAATCTTCAGAGGTATCAAGCTAGATTCTAATCTCAGTTTCAAGAGATGTGACTCTAGTGGTTTTGGTAAAGCTATTCCTAATGGATATGGGTCACTTAGGGCAGAACGAAGCCCATCCAGTTTTACAAGTATTTAATCCCGGTTCATATGTATTAATAGATGAAGGCGACGCTAATTTGGTCCGAGTGCTTGAGGTGGCCTGTGGACGTGCCAGCTGGAATCATCTGGCCACAGGAAAAGCAGAGATTCTCAGTTTTAGGACAGGCCTGCAGACTGTTAGACTGGACTCACGTGTTTATTCTAGGAATTACTTTCTCGAGGTTATGTGAGAACTCTTTTTCGCTCAGCTTGGAGCAATTCCTCTCCCAGATTAGTGGCCAGAATTTGGATTCAGGGTTTGCTAAGAGAAATGCTTGAGAGGATCTGTCTTGCTCTGTCCCTGGTCTTTTGGGGTATTTCAGCTATTTTTCCTCTGCTTTCAACATTGTGGTTTCTAAATGCCGCCTCCTTTCCATGGCCAGTGCAGACGAATTCCTTTTTCTCTCTTTTGAACTGTCTGACTAATAGACTGAGCAAAGTGAAAGTGAAGCCACTGCTGGACTACTAGTCTTTCAGTCAAAGTTACGTATCATCTGTTAGGAAAGCTGTCCAAGTCAAACGAGTATTTATGTGGAGTGGTTGAATTTAGTAGCTTAACGTCTGAATAGTAGCATTATTTTTTTTTCATGCAAACATTCCAGTACTACTTTCCAGTTTACCTACCTTTCCAAACAGGCCATTGTCCAGTGTTATCTCTGAAACCGCTCTCAGATAACACTGGACAATGTGCTAGTACAGTACAGACATTGGTTGGTTAATTATCAACTCCACTATCAATATAGTTTTAACAAGGAAGCTTGTCTTAATGGGATGACTGGTTAGGAAGTTAGCTTGTTTCCTCGTTCTGCAAATGCTATTACCGGTTTTATGTTGATGACTGAATGTTTTGGTCCAGATTTTGAGCTTAATGTACATCCACACTGACTTCACTGCAGTTCTTGTGCTTATAGGTATTGCCTGATGACCTGCATGGCAGCCTTTCACCATGCAGTAGTGAAAAAAAAAGGAAAAAAAAAGAAAGGAAAAAACACAACCACCCACCAAAACACACAAAAAACCCCTCCAAAAAAAAGCTATTCCATGAAAACATTGGATTTATGTGCCATTGGAAGGTCCAATACAGAGCAAACATTTCCTTTCAAGTTTGTAAGCTGCCTGCTGGGAAAAGCAAATGTCGGAAGGGCAGAGACTCCAAGATCAAGGCTGTGCGGCTAGAGCCAAGGCGTATGATGAAGATACTAATGGCCAAACCACCAGTGACTGCAACAACACACACTTTTTCTGAAACTTGCTTTTTCTGTGCTTTTGTCATACCTGCATTGTGTTGGCATCACTTTGTGCTGAAAGATGATTAGGTCTCTTACAAGAGGGACCTGCATTTACTCTGAGGGAAATGAGATTATTTTTCCAACACTGTTGCCCTTCCCAAACTTTCTTGCCTGAGGGGAATTGTGTTAGATTGGTGGGGCAAAATGAGAACTCCTGGGGTTGGAGGTTTGCTGGTGAACGAGCTCTCTTCTTCATGGCCGCATACACTTTTCTAGCATGTTACCTGTTTATCCAGATGAATTAGACTCCTTGAAGTAGCTCTAGGGCAAAGGAGGTTGTGTTAGCTTTGAACTAGTGCAGTTTTCTCACCCTCAAAGCAATATAGTTCATCTCTTTTGAAGCTAGCAGAGGGTTTTAATACTAGCAAAAATCCAGAAGGAAATCCCAAACCCAGTGTTTTGGTAGTTCATCTCAGCAGCCATGATAGCCAATGTTCAGCCTGCCTGGTGAAGGAGGAGCCTGCAAAAATGCCCCTGGAGGCTGGGGGGATTTTAAAGGCTCCTGGTTTGTATGTGGGACTGACTGGAGACAGAAAGCAGCACTCTATCAGGTCAGAACATGCCGTTATTTGCAGTGAGACTCCACAGTCCCGTTTCGCTGGCACAGCAATGAGTCTCCTGCCCTGTAAAGATGCTCCTTGTGTTTTCTGTCATTCTGTGAGCTTTCCTTAGGTTTTGGCTGAAAGGCAACGTGTGTGGTACCTATTTCTATTTTCTGATCGGGGAAGAAGCTTCACCAGACACTCTTTATCCCAAAGCTTCTAATAAACAGTTTTCAAACTGTGCTCTATCCAACAGAATTATAAGCAATTTTAGTTGTCGTTGCTAACAGACACAATCACATTCAAACCCAAGGGTCTGCTGTTAAGAGTGTTATCCTGCCAGACTTTTTCTGAAGCAGATGCCTAATTCCAAGCAGAATTTACATTGCTTCAATCATCTGGCCCCTAGATCCACCACACCCCTCTTTTCACATTTCTAGTTTGCTATTGAACTCCATAGTTTTATAATAGTACCCTAAGAGCATCAACTTGCAGGTGAGTGCTGCTCTCTCCCTTGCACTGTATACCAGACCGTCCCTGCGCCCTCACTGTAAGCAGACGGATGCTGTTTTACCTTGTAGAGAGACTGCACTGCCTATCAGCATGTTTCCTGGTGCTGAGGATTAAAAAAAGCTGCTTGCTCTGGGAGCAGATGGCCACCTCTCCACCCATCCTCTCAGGTATGGGGAGGCAGCCAAAAACTAGCTTAAAAGAGCAAAGCGTAACCTGTTCAAAGGAGAACAGAAAGGAACATTTTTCAAACAGCTTAATGAAGCACTTGTTAAGGACTGCCAGGGACAGATTTCCATTCTACACAGGATATTCATTAGAAAAGTAAACACCCTCCAGCACCATTTGTAGGAACAAAGCAGCTTGCATTTTATAACGAGGTGTTAATTTAATGAAGGAGGGGACTGGCAGAGGAGCAGGAGGCAACTAACCAAATGACAGACACCTTTTCCTGGGAGGACAGGGTAGCTCTGCTGTCCTGCTTTGCTGTACAGGGGAGGAAGACGGGCCCTGTGCACTGCACAGCAGGCAGGGATGGTCCTGGGCTGAGGAGCTGGGGGGATGTGGAGTTCGCTGGCGGACATGCGGTGGTTGAATCGAGGCTCTCCAGAGCCAAATGTCTCACTTGAAGAACCAGGTTCCCTCAGGGCTCTGGTTTCAGGGTAACTTTTTGGGCACGAAGGTCTCTGGGATGCGTAGCTTCAATACACCTCATCTGTACAGCTTTGGGAGTTGGGGATCTTACAGATTCCACCTTCACTGCCCCTGGGCAGCAACCCAAAAAGCCATGCAAGCGGGGGCTCCCCACGTTCCTGCTCTTTGCCCTGCTCCAGGGCCTGAAGTCCTGGTACTTTCCTGAGTCTGCTATCAAGGTCCCCCGATGCTTATTGTGACCCCAGGGCAGGGTGAAGTAGCAGGTACTCAAGTTTCGGAAGAGGCAGCTATTTATTTATTTCACAAGGAAACAAATCCTGTAGAATGGTTTCACATTTTTTCCCCTTAGAACGCAACAAAAAGTCCTGAGTAATTTCCTTTCTGTGGGAGATTTTCTTTATCTTTCTGAAGCTGATCCCACACACAAACACTCACGAAATGTCACAGCTTCTTGCAAAGTAGAAGTGTGGCCGTTCAACCACCTCCACTCTGGTTAGGATGTCAATGGGTTTGTGACTTGCTGGCTAGAAAGAGCTAGTCTAGGGCTAAGGTATATTCACCGGTGGGTCATTCCAGCTTGATGCACAGCTCTGGGGTCACTCACAGGAAAGGGGGATGGAGAGTCCCAGCCTGCTTTTCTGGAGGGGTGAAAAACATCAGGAACATTTGGCTCTGCCACTTCTGGGGGACAAAGGTAATCTGTGTGCTCCCAGGATTAGCCAGATGTCACGGAGGGAGAGTTGGGAGGTGAGGGCGAGTTTTTCTGCATCTTCTGCCAGGACTTTAGCCTCAAGCCTATCCCTTATTTTCATACATGTGTGTTTCCCATCAGGGAATTTCTACCAGAGCGTTCCAGTTGCTCCCTGTGGGGACAGGGCCAAAGCTAACCTGCCCTCCCAGCTCTGGCAGAATGGGAGCGACTGTGGTGCTTGGCCAGGGAGGAGGTTTCGGAGTCAGAGGGAAAGCACATGACACGAGGCCAGGTCTTATTTAATGACGCTATCCTGTTTTTGATCAGATCATACAGCAGACTGGAAAGGAGAGCAAAAATAAGGCCACAGGAGAAATTCCGGCCATGAACCTATATAATCAGTCTGAACGTTGGCACAAATGAGGTCATTTCTCGTGTTTATATTTTTACATGCATTGTATGCTCCCCGTTCCTCCTCCTCGTGTCACTGTGATGTGAAGGGAATTTCCTGCGCACGCACGGTATTGTTGTTGCACAGCTTTTGTGAACATAAACCACTTCAAGTGGCAAGGAGAAATTATACTCTGTTCTGGCAGTAAAAATACAAAGTTAGGAAAACTCCCACTCCCTCAAATCATTTTACTTCTGGTGGCTTGCTGAATATTTTATTAGAAGATTAGAAGGAGAAGTGGCTGCATTTAGCAGCTGCTGACACGTTTCAGCACTCTCAGTATGCAGAGGTCAGCTCTTAAGCGCTGTAAATCAGCCAGACTTCACTGCAGCCTGGCCATGCTATGGCAGCTGAGGAGGAGGCTTGTGGAGAAGACTGTTTGGAGCCCTCCTCTCCTAATATATTGTAGATTATCTCTCAGATCTACAAGCAAAAAAAGCATATTGGAATGGTGAGTTTTTTCCTCGCAGACTCTTACCTTTAGGCGTATGCCACTCATGATAGTGGGACAAGTCGAAAATATGTGTCCCCTTTGACCTCTGGTTCCCATGAAAAAGAAATATATATATTTCTTTGGCTATAGAATAAAAATCCTGGTTTGTGCTGGGAGTGAAGGGTGATGGGGCCCAAGGTCTGCAACCAGCATTCAGGTGCAGTCAGCCACATGTTCCTTGTCAGTGGGCCAAATTAGGAATGATGCAAAATGGCTGCAATATTCTAGCAGAGTCCAATTAAAAGCAGATGTGCAAAGGAGAATCACCCACTGCTCACCTCCTCAGCCTCAGCTGCGAAGCTGTCGCTTAAGGGCAGCAGAGCTTTCCTGCTGAGGGCGGGCCAATAGAGCCATCCCGGAGCTATGTCTCCCAAGCCTGAAGCCAGAGGGCATGGTGTGCTTTTAACACTAGAGCTGTGAAAATGCACTGTTTAGGCTTGAGGAGAGCGAGTCGAGCCGTAACTGAGAGCAGCCCCAAGGCTGCTGCAACCAGCACATCTCCCCTCTCCCTCCATCTTCTGGCAGCACATCCCCTTCCCCAGATGGTGTCAGTTTGGCAACGCAGAGCTGGTGGCCGGGCTCCAGCCAGAAGCACAACTTTGCTTCCTCTACGTACTGCCGATGTCCCACCCCAGCCTCTGAATTCAGGCAGGGCCGCTGTCACCAGTGAGGTGACAGGCATGGGGGCAGCGCTGTGTTCCAGCAGCCAGACCTGAGAGCAAAACGGGGGTGCCCCAGACACTGCGATAACGCGCCTCTTCTGAAATTACACTTGGAAGAGGCTTCAGAGTGCAAAAAAAACAACAACAGAGAAAGAAAAAAACCTGAACAAAAAGCCAACCCTCGTGTAAACCCCAGGGCTGGAGGAATAAAAGCGCCAGAAAACATTTATATTGGGCTCTCCTGATATCAACACAGATGAAATGGATCCCCATGCTTCCCTCCAAACCGCAGGCTCTAAAGTGGATTCCAAATCCCATCCCCACTTTAATTTAAGGGCCTCCCAATTAGACCGTTGGATGCCTTTCAAAGCTTTGTATAAATTGGAGATTATGCATCTAGCAGCAGAGGCTTGTCTCCTCGCAAGAGCAGCCACCAGCCGTAGCTCGCTGCCCAAGCAGCCTGGGCCTCTGGCAGGGAAGTTCAGGGGCCGAACGCAGCGTCCGGGTGGCCCGTGGAGGGCAGCTCCGGCCCCGCTGCCCCGGGGCTGGTGTCTGCTCCAGCCATTTGGCATTAGAAAAATCTTAGAAAAACCTTGGAGCTGCCGGGGGACTGGAAGCGGCAGGGCTGTGGGAGTGAGCGATTTCTCCGGCGCGCTGACCGAAATGGAAAAATCTCAGGAGGGGAAAAAGAAAATCCTTTCAGGTTGATTTGAAATGTTTTTGCTGTTCTTCCTCTTCCCTCCTCCCCCAAACCAGCAATCAAAAAAAAAAAAAAATCCCAACTCATCATAGAACATGGCGCAAATTCAAATAGTTTTGGTCAAGCTGTATTTTTCACAGTTAATTTTAAAAATTTTTGTTGTTGTTGCCCAGACCAAGGATTCTCCTGTATTTTCCTAAGAAATAATACAATCCTAGGTGGTGGAAGCTTTCTGTGGGAGAAGGAAGAACCAGAGATTTTTCATTCCTGTGTGAACCTCAAGTGTTTCCTCCCGTCCCTCTTGCATCCTTCCCTCCTGTCTGCCTTCCCTCCAGGGGCTGCACCCACACCTCAGAGGCTAATGAGCCATTAGCGTTTTCTCCAGGACTGAGCTCTCCCATGTGTGAAGGCGGATGCAGGGAGATGTCCCTGTGGGATTCGGGGGAGGAGAGCTGTGGGCACAGCCACCTCCCTGCAAGTACTGGAGCGGAGACCAGTGAATGACTCATTTAACAAAGGATCTCCAAGAATGGCTGGAAAAGGCCACCTTAAAGTGGCTGGTGGTGTTGGGTGGCCGTTGCGGTCTTGCGTTTCTCCTGTTGCTCACCAGCTCCGTCATTTCCCATCTGCCCTCCCCATGCCTTGCAGCTGCTGGATTGTCAGGTCCTGAGAAGAGGCTGGGTCCTGTCCCGATCTGCTGGGAGATAAGGAGCTGCCATTCATAGTACTTTGGATTTCCAAAGAAATGTACCAAAGCAGGTGGAGATAGATAATTTTATTAAGCTTCATATTGATGGAAATGCAATCATTGCCCTAACTTTAAAAATTTGCCACCAGGCTTCTAAGCCCAAACTCAGTCAGAGTGGACCAGCTCATTGCACTGGTATTAACTGGCTTCAGTGAGGATTAATTTAATAATTAATGATTAAGTGACCAAGATGACTGAGGGGCTGGAAAGTCATTTTCTCAGGCGTTTCCACATAAGTTTGGGTCTGGACTGCCCAAGGAGCTGGAGCTGTAGGGAGTCCTGAGCCTGGCTCTGCCACCCAGGGCAGATTCCTCACTTTTTGGACCAGTTGATGGGTGCCAAACACAGGATTTGATTACAGCAGATTTTTCTTTGGGGTCTTTTTTTTGCAGCTCTTTAAAGTCATTTCTTATGGTCAAATGCCCTATTTGGCATAGATCAAATTAGGACAGCCTTTTTTATTTTTGGCACAGGAGTGGAGCACTTACAGGATGGCTAATTTGCTGCTACTGCTAATGCCAACTGCGCCTTGAGTGAAGGATGTAAGACAAGACTGAGCTTTAAATTCTATTTTTTCCTTATGCACAGGAATATCCCATTTTTATCTGTCTTCCCTTGAAACATGAGAATTTTTCTTCAAAAAAACAGCAGGCAGGAAAAAAATAATCATAAAACCCGAAGGATAAATTTGTGTCTCTTTTAATGTAAAAACCACGACGTCACCATTAAACTGTCAAATTACCCTCTGTTTAATTTTTATATAAATTTTAAAACTTTCTGCAGACAGCCAATAAACCTCAAGGTGATAGGGCTTGTTTCTGCTTCCATTGAAGTTGGTGGCAAACCTCCATTTCTTTCGGTGTGTAGGATCAAACCCCCAGCACATAAATAATCAGGCACTGAAGGAGCTCTGTGATTCTTCCGTCCATATCTCTCCCTTCCTCTCAGAAAACTTCTGAGGCTGGGCCCAACATTGATCTCATGCACAGGCTGGGAGCATCTTTCCTTCCTTCCTGCCTTCCTGCCTTCCTGCCTTCCTGCCTTCCTGCCTTCCTTCCTTCCTTCCTTTCCCTCTTCCTTTCCCTCTTCCTTTCCCTCTTCCTCTCTCTCTTTCTCTCTCTTTCTCTCTCTCTTCCTTCCTTCCTTCCTTCCTTCCTTCCTTCCTTCCTTCCTTCCTTCCTTCCTTCCTCCTCTTTCTTTCTCTCTCTCCCCTCCATCTTTCCTTTTTCCTTCTGTTTCTTGTGAATCTGTGTCTCTGAAAAATCTGTCCAAATATTTACCAAAGGAAATGCTGGGTTGTGAAACTGAATTCGGAGAAAATGTTACACATGCTGAAGAAATGCATCCAGCACGGTTTCCAAATGTTCCCACATGCATTTTTGTTCTCTGTCTCAAGTGTTGAGGCTTGATCCTTCATATCTTTATTCAGACAAAACTCGCACCGAGAGCAGCAAGACNTCTTTCCTTCCTTCCTTCCTTCCTTCCTTCCTTCCTTCTTTCTCTATTTTTTCTCTCCCTCTTTCTGTCTTTCTCTCTTCCCTTTTTTTCCTCTCTCTCCCCCCCTTGTGGGTTTTGATCTCTCCCTTTGAAATGGAAGCAAATTCCCTGCAGGGAGCTCTGTGATCACTTGTTGGGTGTAGTTGCATGCTTTCACTTCTTGCTGTAGGTGAAATGGCTCACGTGCAATGATATTAACTCTCTGCTAGGCAGCCGTACGCAGCAGGAGCAATACGCTGCATTCCTTCTTTTCTCCTAGATGCTTACCAGGGTAGGCAGCTTCCCCCAACCCCAGAAAACCTTGGTAAAGCACAAGTGTGTGCAGCGCTGTGAGAATACAAGATAAATGAGAGGCAATGTTTTAGGGAGAGCCAGATCTTAGACAGACCTATCTGTATAGTTAGCCTGGGCTAGTTGATCTAAATAAAAGATATTACCTCTTCCTGCAAAATCATGCACCATCTAACGGTTTGTTGTCAATTATGATTTACTTGCCATAGAAGAAAATGTCATTTCCCCTTGGTTTCACTGGAATGAAGCAGTTGGAGAGGGTAGTTGAAGAGGGAAATTACAGTGATGGGATAAGTGTTGGGAGAAAAAAAAAAGACTGTTTTAACAGGAGAACTATGGTTAGGCCCAGCCCAGAGAAGTATGTAAGAATGTGCTTGTGATTTGCTTCCAACAAAATTTTTAAGCCTATACTTAACTATAAGCACGTGCTGAAATACTCATCTGGAGGTAAGCCCTGGCTGGCAAGACTGAAAGAAACAGAGATCACATAATCAACTTCCAAAGCAAGAGCCTAATCCTACCCAGTCAGCTATTTTGGGGGAGTTTCCAGGAAGGCAAAGAGGTTGCAGGAGGTGGATCTGCGTGTCTGATCTTACAAATTTCCTGGCAGGTGCAAAAGCGACTGCTCTGAACAATACCAGAGGTGTTTGCAGGATTGGCCTGAAGGCTTTGTCTGCAGCAGAAGATGAGGTTAACAGGCTATTTAAAACAAACAAACAGCCCCACCTCCCTCCAAAAATTTCACAAAGATGGCCCCTGTGGTGGTGGTGTGATTTTAAAAAGATTTAAGCAGGTTCGCTTTGAAACCGTTCCTATAGCTCTAGAAAAAAGTTAGTCTTTGCTCCATTGTCTCAATCAGTTTTGCAAATTCATATCCCAGAGTCACATCTGTATTAGGGAGTCACTCTGGGCATCTCTCCTTACACCCCCATGGATTTTCATATTGTTTGAAGAAAAATACCAAGTGACACTAAGCAGTTCTTCTTTAAATGGTGTTTACTTATTTAGTAGGATTTTTAAACTGGAAATTTTCCAAATAATTACGCTTAAAGAATTTGTGTGTGTGTGTGTATGTGTGCGTAATGGGGTAAACCATGCTTTTTACTCGTGAAAAAAAACACACGCACACACATGCAGAAAATAATGGGAAAGGAAAAGCATTTGCTTATGGATATGAAATGCAATTCTCAAAACTAGTTTTGTTTTAAGCCCTTGGCAAACATTAACACATTAATGAATGTAAAGCTATTTCTTACCACCTGTGAAATACAGGACCGTGTTTATAGCAAGCAGAGAGAGAAGCAAACACAAAAAGAGAGGAAGCAAGATCAGTGTGGGTCCGCTGCTGTGTACTGCTGAGGTGGCCAAGGTCTGCTTGGGGCCACAGGTAGGTATTTAACAAGAAGGCTGGAAAAGGCTTTGGGTACTCCACGCTTCGTCAAAACTAGGTTTAAGGTCCTGTTTTCATTACGAAGGCTTTTGGCAAAGGCAGAGTTGATGAAGCCACTGGATTTCTTCTATCTAGTGGAGACGTGAGGGAGGTGATTGAAGTGTTTCCAGGTGTTTCTGGCTTCAGAGAAAACAGGATAGTTTTCAGCCGGTGGTTTGTACGCTAGGCTC
The DNA here is from genome assembly GCA_013400875.1 of Anhinga rufa. Taxonomy (NCBI): domain Eukaryota; kingdom Metazoa; phylum Chordata; class Aves; order Suliformes; family Anhingidae; genus Anhinga; species Anhinga rufa. The sequence continues at coordinate 52,482 of VZTV01086650.1, read as the reverse complement.
GGGGTTCGCCAGCACTTGCTGCCCTCCCAGGCTGCTTGGGCAGCGCGTGAGTTTGTTCTGCAGCAGGCACAAACCCCGTGAGAGCTGGTACAGCCTGGCCACCCCACAAAGACAGGTGGATCGCTCTAACCACCCAGGGCTCTGCTGCCAAAGCACATGACAGCTCTAGGAATGACCTCTAGTTTCAACCTCTGGTTTAGCTGTAATTGCATTGGAGAATAAGCCACTCGTTTTCAGATCCCCAGCGGTGTGTTTGTGAGCCAGGCTGTCTATGTCTCAATATCAAATAATGAGGTGGAATAACATGGATGATCATCATATGGCATTAATATATTTGTAAGGCACTGGGTAATAAGTGGGTCCTACCCAGTGTTTCAGCAAAGACCTCGCCTTTGGATTTTCATGGAGATGATGATCTACAGAAAAGGTAACATGCTTTAAACAATGGAAGTTATCTACAAGTATGTTCAGGAAGGCCTGGGGCTTTCAGATGCAAATACAGAAATATATTTAACATCTTGCCTTCTATTCTTTTGTCATAATACAAAGTGGAAAGACAATGTTTAGTAAATGTTTACATCTTACAAAGGGGAGTTTTGCAAATTACATTGTAGCTCTTTGGGAGGAACCAGGAAAGAGGGCAGGATGTTAACAACATAAAAAAGAATAGCAATAAAACCCACCCCTAATATTAATTGTCTAAGAGGAAATTCATATATCTCTCATCAGGACATTTCAGACTCTGCTTTGCATTGCTGGAAGCCTGAGAACACTAATCGTTTTTTGGCATGGAGAAGCAAGTTCTTGCATACTTGAAACATAACTCATTTACAGTTGTTTTGATGGATGCTTATAAGCAATATGGAGAACCTCCCAAGTCCCTTCGGCTTGCCGAGCATCAGAGCTAAGAGCGGGCCCAAGCCGCAGAGTTCAGATGTAGATCTGGCTCAGCTCCTTGACGTGGGAACTGGAGGGGACTGTTCTGATTGAACACCTCCGTTCATTTGTGGTCCTAAGGTTGGCTGTGTTATGCAATGAAAATTTATCAGCAGTTTTCCTTGTGAACTAATAGTGCATGTGAATGGATTCTTGAAGAACTGTTTGCACCAGCACCGTGGCATGGAGCCATCAAAACAGCTCTTCAGCAAGGTGGCAACAGCTCACGCTTCCTGAGGATCTGGGCCCTGGGCATTGTGAAGGTCGATCCAGTGCTGGCAGGTTAAATGAAGAGGGGTGCCTAAGCACTTCAGGGCAGTCTTGGGAGGGAGGCGTAGCCCAGAGAGCTGCAGCCTGCTCCTTTTCCTCCTTGAAAAAGCAGCTGAGAGCCACCCTGTGCTGGGGTCAGGTGCAGACTCAAAAGCCAGGCAGCGACATCGCGGGACACGAGTGATGTGGAGGGCATGGGCTGACCTGTAAGAATTAGCCACTGAACTCTGTGTGTGTATTTGTGCATACGTGTGTGTATGGAGCGAGGTGGAACAACAGGTTTGTGGCTGCAGTGAAATCCTTCATCACTGGCCAATGCCAGACATCATGGAAAAGCCTCAGTTGTTGATGTTATTTACTTAGACGTGAGGCTTTGTCCCGTGTTTCAGTTTCTCCCACAGACTGCTATCCAAAGATGAGTTTGAAGATGAAGATTAGCAACATGACACCAGCTCTTGTGGAGAGTATGTTCTTCTCCCCAGCCCCCAGCCCATTTCTTCTGGTGCCCAGAGGACAAAACCCTGAGCAAAGTGGTCTCCGTGGGCAGTTCCTCTTACTGATGGAAGCTGTTGTCACATTTCTGCCACATGATTTTCTTTTCATGCTGAGTAAAATCCTATAAAGTTGCAATGAGTAACTTTTTGGTTACATGGCCTTGTTGGGAGGAAGAGGAATGAGGTTATTAACTGTGTGACTGTCAAGGAGTCCTGCATGTAACTCATGGTGCAGCTTTGTATGTGGAGGATGCAGAGATTTCTACAGGAAGACTGGAAATCCACTTGTGGAGATACAGAAGAGTTGATGCCAAATGCTTCAGAGGCAGATTTTTTCTTTCCCACAGGCTACTTAAGTGCCTATGCACCTTCCTCCTTCCAGGTGAACCGGAGATGTGGTCTTCATTTTCCTTTGTACTGTAGCTCTCGTGCTGTTTTCATAGCATACTTACTCCTGTTCTGCATGTACCATCCCTATGAAACCCTGCAGAAGCATGTTCCAGTAGTTAAATAATACCTAAAATATTTCCCCCTTTTTTTTTCCCCCCCTCTCTATTTCTGTCTCCTATTTCTGTCTCTTTCTATTCCTTCCTTTCCTTTCCCTCCCCTCCCTTTCCTTTCATCTGTCTTCCTCCGAGCACCCGTTCTCCCTCCCCATGCACGGCTGCCCGACTGCCATTCATTGTGCTGCACATCTCTCCTGGTAGCTGGCAGGAGAACTGCAGGAGTCTCTTCCTGCTCCACCCTCGCAGGAGGTTTTGGAGCCCTGCAGGGAGCTGCAGACTTACTGCTTGCTGACTTGTAAGGGCAGGTGAAGTGCTCTAAACTCCACCTAGTAGCAAGGAAGGTGGAGGACCTGCTTGGCTGAGAGGCTTTGCAGAAGACAGGTCTGGAGGGAAGAAAACCTTGGAGCAGTCAAGGGCTGTGCAGGAGGCTCGGGCTGAAAGCCCTGGACACTGCCAGTGGGTTTTCCCGCTTGTTTAAAATGGTTGGTGCTTTGGTACTTAAACAAATCAGACCAAAGAGCTGCAGTATTTAAAAAAAAAAAAGGAAAGGATAGGACCATACAAAGGTCACCAGCCTTTGCCTCGTTTTCATGCTCATTATGGTGTTAACCTTAGCAGAAGTTTTCATCTCACGTCAGCCCAGGACAAAACCCGGATGCGGGCACGGAGTCTGGCTTCCACAATCAGTCCTGTAACGCCGAGGAAAAACTGGGCCAGAGGAGAAGTGCCCATGTGGCAGCTGCTGCCCGCAAAGCAGCACTGCAGCTCTTTAGCCATACCAGGGTATCGGTGAGTTATGCTGGCCCTGTCAGCCCACGTGGGGTCCGTGTTACTTCTCAGCCTTAGGAGACAAGCTGCAGGGTTTACTAAAGGACTCCTTTGCTAAGAGTGAAGGTACAGGAAAATAGCAAAACTAGCTGGGCAGTTTTCTGAGGTACTAACGACCCTTCTCCACAAAAGCGTTTTCATATTCTGTTACAAAAAAAGGTTAGAGAGCGACTATCATTTCTTCTCCTCCTCTGCAACCCCC
>VZTV01086650.1:34988-49239 GCA_013400875.1 Anhinga rufa | reverse complement strand
CCCCCCCCCGCTCTTTTTTCTTGCTGGCAAAAGAGTATAAAGTATTGAAAAAAGTCCAAAACCGTAAGAGAAGAGGAAAGAGATGAAAACTTACCAGACTTACTTTACTGTCCTTTGAATAACAGCAAAGGACTTTATTTTTACTATTTTTTTTTTCAATGAGGTTGCAAAAAATTTATCCCGGTATAAAGGATAGTAAAAAATGTAATTAATCATAGAAACAAAATAAAGTTCTAATAGTCTAGGGTGAATATCGGCTAAGTGCTCATAATAATATAAAAAAACATCAAATCCTCTAGGATCTTTCATGAACACAGGCGAGCTCAGAGAGCCTTTTGCAGCACAGCCAGAGCCTCCTATAGCAACGTTATGCCCTAACAAAATGATCTACAGGACCTTTATCAAGTCACCAACAATATCTTCTTTTTCAGTCCAGGAGATTTTTTTCCTTAAGGATCATCCGCCCAGGTACTGACCACGGCTGGTCTCAGAGAGGCTTGCTTACATCGGGCTGTGATAACGTGGCAGCTGGGTTAAGTAGGAGAAAGGGGACATTTGGGACAGCTGGATTCCAATGTGATTGGGACCAGGGATTTTTTTTTTTTCTTATTGCATCAGGACAAAATTTTCAAAATCTCCCAAATTGGCTTAAAGGCCTAAAGGAGCATTTTTAAAAGCAATTGAATGTTTAAGCTTTGGCCTCCCTCTGATTTTCTGTGGGAGAACATCAAGTCAAATATTCAGAAGCATCACAGTTCTTTAGCCAAACTCCTTGTGGGTACTTGGTAGGCTTCCCTTCCCTGTTTCTAATTTGGTTTATACCCGAAAGCCAACTGGTTTTTGCTATTCGTTCTGTGGGTGGGAAAGCTTGTGAGAAGGTATTAACAGCTATACATCCCAGTCGAGCGATTTTCTTCTCTGAACTTTCCTAGATGCGAGGAGGAAATTCTTCTCCAAATCAACAGCATGTTTTCAGGCCTTTGTTGTTGTTGTTGTTGTTGTTGTTGTTTTTTGTCAGGCAGATCTACATCAGGAAATCTGAGTACCTGGAGAAGGTTCAAGTGCAGACTGAGCTTCAGGTCTCAGCTTGGACTCAACAGATATGAATAACAACTACAAATCTTTCATCAGCGCAGCTATCCTACGTGTTAGTAATACACGACATATTGTTTATTAGGCAGGGACTGGTGTTCTGGTTGTTCTGCTCTGTGGCACACGTATGGGATAAGTGATTCCTCCCGTGTTCTCTGGTTCCCAGCTGAGGTTGCCGGCATGGATGCTGCAGCCACCAGCCTTGGTCACGTGCGTGTGTCTGTTTGTCAGGGGTAGGGTGCGGCCTCTGAACCCCTCCATTGTGGTGGTGGATGCTGAGCATCAAATGGGACTTGCAGCTATTAACAACAGACGTGTTAGCCACAAAATGAGATAGTTATGGGCAAGCTGGAGGGTCCCTGGGGGAAAGTCTACGAGCCATATGCTAGTGAAGGAGCCAAGGGCTCCTGACCTCCTCCAAGTCATCCCACTTTCATGTCCATAATTACTGGCTGCTCATAGGCACTTGCTCTGATCCCACCTCTTCCCACTTTACCCAAGAGGAAGAGCTACACTTCAAAGCCCTTCTGTCTCCTTCATTGCTGTTGACTGTGTTTTGAGAAAGGTTTATGTTTCTCCTTTAGCTATTAGAGGGGAGCTAGTCCCTGGTGAAAGCAGGGCTCTGACCCACTAATCTTACTCCTTCACTTGCCAGCTCACCAAGAGCGACCAGCCACCTCCTAAGAGACGGGCATCTCCTTTCCAGAGAGAAAGGACAGCTGAGTCTCTGTCTGACCTTGGTGAGGAGGCTGACTGGCAAGAAGGGGTGTAAAAAGTATGAGGATAACCTCTTGGGGTGAAGAGGTATTGAGGAATCTTCCGTGTCAAGGCTTACCTAAGCTTGCTTTGCTTAACCCAGCTTGTTTGCTATCACCCTCTGAAGCCCCCAGAGATGACCGCTGAGAGGTTAATGAGCTTCATTGGCCATGGGTTTGGGTTGGTGTAGTAATTCCTGTAGCAGTTCCCCAGTCTGGGGGAACATGTGCTCCAGACACAACAGGGACCACATAAAATAGCTCGTTGTTTCTAATCAAATTGTATTTTGTGCTAAGACCACAGTTTCATCCTTCAAGAAAAGATTGGTGACCAAGACTTCAATTACATTTCCAAATGAAATCTGTTAAAACGCTGCCTCCAACAGGTGGGGGGAGCCCACACCAACATTCAATTTAAAGTTCAATTCAGTGCTGATGGTTTATGGCTGATAATGAATTTAGCAAGCTACTAGTTAGGCTTTGATGCTAATCATTTCAAGTATCATAGGTTCTGATTCACAAGGCAGTAATCACTGGTCATTATTACTGACATTATTAGGTTAAGTTAAAAATTAGCTTTTAGGCTTGGAGCAGCATGTATTAATATGCTCTGAAATGGAACACCTGTGTGATGCCTTAACAGAGAATTGAGGGAAATTAGCCCCCTTAATTAAATGAGCTGCATTGTTTGTTGTTACACTGACAAGAAAATGGTGTTTGCACCTTTAGACAGCAATTTTCTATAGCTGAAATGGGACACCAGTTGGAAAAAATGAGCCCAGGTTTTGCAAAACAGCAGTGACTTTCCTTTGAGATATTGTGGTCGGTGCCCCGCACACTCCTCCAGGGGTAAGTTGAACCAAAAATGATTTTGTTGGCTGGACTCTTAAATGGGCTAAAATGGAATCGGCAGAGCCGCATCCATGCACTGGCTTTGTGTTTTAGATAAACACACACGCAAACCCAGTTTTCTGACACAGTTTCGATGACAGGAGGTAGTCAGCAGATTTTGCACCTGTCTCAGGGTTTCTGCAGGCAGGCTTCAGCCTGCGCCTCTGCCGTGTCCAGCCACACCACCGGCGTTCATGGAGGGATGAAGCAGTTTTAACAGGATTAGCTTTTACTGTTGAGAGAGCTATGATAGCTGTGACTGTTCCCTTCACCTGTGGTGCTTGGGTCCTCCAGCTCCTCTGCCAGCTTCAGAGCAGGTTATGGCCGTGCTGGTCCTTCTCAAGCACTCCCGAGACCCTGAGACAGCACAGAAATGCACTTGTCGAGAGGCACTTCCCTCTGGCTTCATGTTAGACGGGTGCTTTACAATCGGCAGTTCCTTTCCAGGTGCAATGAAAGGTATTAGTTTTAATAGATGGAGTTTTGAATAGGCTGGTTATTTCCATAGAGACTATTCCACTTCCTTTAGCTTAGATTATCCGAGGTATAGGAACAAGTACCTTGTTTAATTGGGAAGGGCCGGGTATTTGCATTTCAATGGGACCCTCTAGGTATAGAATCCAGTGAAAAGCATCTGCAGGCATGTTTGTGTGGGATTTTGATCCCTTTGCATCTCACAAAGAATTGACAGATATTTAATTCTAAGAGGGAAGGAAGTATGATAATTTATTCATCTCCAAATGTGAAGTTTCTTTACAAGGCAGTAGGGAAAGCTTAAATAATTTGCCCAACAGCATAGCCCGAAATAGGACACAGATACCAACCTCTAATCCTTACCTCCGGCCATAAGATCATCTTTCTTCTCTTGATCATAATGAAAACGCAGAAGCTGCTTGCGCTGTTGTGCAGGAAGGCAGGATGGGGCACTGCACCGCGGGGACAGATTAGGATTATGAGGGCAGCACCTGGCACGCAGGGGCCAGGGAAAAGCAAATGAAACAGTCACCAAACCAGTCTGCCTGCCACAGCCCAAAGGCAACGCGCTCCTCCCCGCCGCCGACATCTGCGCACGGGGTGTTCAAAACAGAGAGTGGGCTCTTGCTGGTGTGACAGGGCAGGAGTGTTTGAGGCTCTTGCCTTTCAGACTGGGTTTTTTGGGTAGCCCGTGGTACCTTCTGGCAGGTCGCTGTTGAGACCTTGGGTAACACAGGTGTGGAACCGGTGAGGAAACGCCTCCAGCGTCTTCCCAGTGTCAGGTCCGCCCAGGAGCTGAACAGCCGTGGTTCTCCTGGTTTTGTTCTTGGTGGGCAAGGGGTCTTCCGTTCTGTTTTTTCAGACACTCCAGAGCCTCCTGCCAGACAAAATGAGCCTGGTTCTGCAGCACATGTTTTGATACATGTCCATTTAAAGAAATACCTATTTTTCTCCTCCACCTGTCCAAAATGGGGCAGGAGTTGTCTTTCTTTTTTGAATGAGCCTTAAAATAAATAAATAAATAAAATGGAATCCCCCCCTTCTAAAACTTGTGTCCAGCTGAAAAGCCATCTTGCATCATCAATTTGCACTTAAATTTACAAAACTAGTCTGGATTGTTCTGATAAATCTCTTGAAGATAACCAGGACAAGAAAGGGGACTATTCAATTGAAATTGTAACAAGGAAATATGCAAGAACACCTAGAATATGAAACACCAGAACTGCAAAACCGAGCTAAAGACTCAGTGTTTGGATTTTGTGTCTGGAAATACCGGCAGATCCCAGTTTATTAAGTTCTGAAAAGAAAAATAATAAGTGGATCCAGGCTTTCAGTTATTAGTCTCAGAGCACTTCACAAATGTGCTAAGCATGCAATCACTTTTTTTTTTTTCCCCCTTTTGAGAGAGAGAGAGAGATGGGGAACTACAGCACTGAAAAATGTGCCCGTGTGACACAGCCACAAATGCATTTCTTTGAATCTCGCTCAATTGCTTTTGCTGCTGGGTTACACTGAAGTAATTAGTTGGTTGCCAGTGGTGTATCTGGGTATAAACAGAATTCACTCCATCACCCAGGAATTGTGGGTGGTGGGAAGTTCTGGCTGATGGGGCTGTGGATTAAGTGTGTCGATGCTGGAGGATAGGGTGTTCCTGCACAGAGAGAGCCCTCGATTTAGGAATTTGCTCCTCACAAAGGTATGCCAAAGCCCTGAGGCTTCCTGCATTTAGGGTGTGATGTAAGATACAGCTCTTTGTTGAGAGCTTTTCTCCTGACATCCTTGCAAGCCAGGCAGATGTGTGGATATCTTCTAGTAGTTACCCCTGGAAGGAAACATTATTGAATATCCTAAGGGGTAAACAATGCTCAGAGCTGAATTAAGAAGTGTTCTCTCTGTTTACTCCAGTTCTTTATGCGCCGCTCACTGTTTTCAGGGCAATGCACTCGTGTTTTATTAGCAGTGGCCAGTTTTCAGTATTGACTCCCAGACCTGCAGAGGTGTCCTCTTTGAAATCCAGAAGAATGAGGAATTTGCCAAGACCTCAGGTTTCACTCCAGACCCAAAGCTCAGATCACAGTCAAGGAAGGAGCTACCAAGGGGAGATGGGAATGGATGGCTTGGAAGTGCATGCAACAAGCAATGGGGCTGATGCTGGGCTGCATGCGCAGCCCTACTCCGAAGGCCAACTCTTGGCCAGGAGGCATTGCCCCATCGGCTCCTTGCAGCCAGGAGAGCTGGAAGCGGATCGAGCTGGTGGCCTCCCCTGAGTACTGCAAGCAGCCATGACCTGTCAGGACAAGGTGAGCACACCCTGCACAGTCCTTGTGCTGCCGCTGACCTTTGCAAGTGTCCCTCGTCGTTGTTCTCCAAAAGCTGTGTATGCTCTGTACAGGCATCTTCTGCTTTTGTAAGGTATTAATCAGGTTTGGAGGTGACCGTTTCTTCTTTGGTAAGTGACAGAGCTCCTTGTCTGTGATGAGGGAGATAGAAAAGCCACAGGCTAATGTTGTGCATAACTTCATGTCTCCCTGTACTCTCTCCCTTGGCTTGTTTGCTTTATTTAGTTTGCAGTGCAGGACAACTGCTTCTTATTAATCTGTGCATTGCATTTTCCATCCTGCAATTTTCATCCAGGTTTGTGAGCTCTAGCAGCTGCTGTTCTGTACATAATAAGGATCTTCATGTCTTTAGTCCTAGACTTTTTAAGCATCTTTCTTTCTCTTGTCTTTAGAAAATTTCATCACTCAAGATGAAATTTTACCTAGAAGGAGTTTGTTTATTGACAGGTTGTTTGGAGGGATAAAGTCTTTAGTCCAAGGTGGAATTGAGGGAGGAGAGGAAAAGAAGGGATAGACAGACAGATACACACGAGCAGATGGATGCACCCTTTCTTATCCCCATATTTCTGTGTATGAGTAGGCACCAGCCTGGTGTCTGGCATGCCTGGTTATGTGGGAATTCAGGGTCCAAGCAATGACCCTGCTTGACTGAGATTAGTGACTTGGCTTTGGGTATCCACCTCTCCCAGGCAAATGTCCTGTTTTGAGGGAAAAGGGGATCCTTGCTCTCTCCAAAATTCACAGCACAACTCATGCTGCATGCTCAGAAATCCTCCTAGCTGGAGTTCTTATTTTCTAGCTAATGCTATTTATATCAACCTTTCCCTTCAGCTTTAACCAGGATAGGATCAAAGCTCTGGGAGCAGAGATCTGTCATTACACAGGCTATGAATTCTGTATTCCTACCTCAGATTTTGATTCAATTTGGGGGTTGTGTGGAATTCATCTAAAGCCAAGTGGTTTTGGATGTCAAAACCATAAAACAATTTTCCCGTTTCATGTGACGCGGGTGTATAATAATGTATTTGGCCTTGCCCCTAGGTTACCTAACCATGGGCTGTGATTCACCTCAGAGGTTTAGCTGTCCTTTTACTGGACCTGTGCTCAGTTTCAGTTTTTGTAATGAACACAAAGCCCAGCCAATGCTTCTGCCTTTCAGGTTCCACCAAGAGCACTTCCAGTAGCTCTGCTAGTTAATATTAAAATCTACTTACTGCCAATACAACACTAATGATCTGTACTTCAAGGGCACCTTTGATGTGATGATCTCAAAGCAAATCAATTAAGGCTTATCCCACACCCATGCTATGGATGGAAACATTGAATGTATGCAGAAACGAATCCTAAAATCACTGGCAAACTGGATGTGAAAACTGGAATTTCTGTCCCTGTGAGGAAGTCAGCTATATCAATGTTTGTTTTCTTCCCCATCCAGAAGACCAAAATTCTGCTATTGTGGATGTGTTTATGGAACACAATATGTAAAAGAAAAAAATATTCCGGCAAAATGTCACAGCTTTTAGTTGTGTATAATTTAGATTCAAAATCAGGCCAAATGATATTATACCGCTGGTGCTGTGTGCTGTGCGTATACCTCTTGGTCCCCTGCACCGCTGGGCTCTGGCTGTGCCGTAATGGATGGTGCTTGCTTCTGAGGTCCAGTAGCCTGGCTGCAGCCAGCGGTGATGGAGGTGCAAAGTATCCAAACTGCCATTGGTGTTACGGCATGTTTGGTAAACGCTCTGTAATGCTATAGTGAGTTAAAGTCAAATGAGTAATTTTAAATTTCCCATATAGAAATGAGACCCCGAGCAAACCTTTCCTGAAACTTGTCCCTGAAAAAGGTCAGCTCCACTTGCATATTGCAAGCAGCAGCCTCCATGCATACCGTTACAAATCTGACATAAATCAGGTGCTTGCAGGACGCGGCTGGAATCAGGTTAAGGAAAGAGCTATGTATTGCTCACTTTATTTCAGAGAGTCTCATTGTTTATTAGGCCAAGTGCAGCTGCTGCACACAGTCCCTCTCCAGGAAGCTGTGACTTCTCGCACTAGCAGGCAGCGGTGGAAGTCCAGCCTGGAGGCAGTGCCCTGTCCCGAGCCCTGTGCTGGTGGGATTTGGCCTGTAGGTCATTAAAAGAAGACAGGTTATGGTCAGCTTTGGTTCTGGACTTTCCCCATTGCAGTTGTTTTTGGCTGAGGAGGCACACAAACCATTTCTGATTAGATTGAGTGTTCTTGTCCTCTTCTGAATGTTTGCATGCACAGGGATAGGCAGTTTGCCAAACAAGAAGGGTGGGAGCCAGTGTTATAACTGGGTACGTTGCCTTTGATAAGGTCAGCATCAGATTTTTGGTGCGGTACTTGTAAACTCTGCAGGATTAAGCAAGGAAAGCTTTCTCTCCCAGGTTATGCTTTGCCCTGAGCACTGGTGGTAGTGGGACTTACGCCCCAAAGCGTATTTGGAAGCATTTAAACATGCAGCTGCGACAGCAGAAGGGGGAAATGACTTCTCCTCAAATGCTCGAGGCAAGGATTACTTTTCTGCAAATTGCCATAGGATGTGATGTTTCTTAAAGCTCACGCCTCCTTAAACACATGTGTATCTTTCTAAGGGATGAATTTCCCTCCACATTGGCAGTTAGCCTTTCTTGCAGTGCAGGTTGTGGACTGGAAATCTAGGCAGTTTAATGGAAACAGTCCCTAAAGCCGAACAGATTCTCCAATTTGTCCTGTTGGGCAAACATCTGCATGTGAACAGAGGCTTCTGCTTTAATCTTACCCTCTCGGTCTTGCATTTCCGGGTTATCCTTTTATGTAAGTCATAGTTTTCATCTATACAAAGAGAAGCTTTAAACTGCCTCAAGTGAGGTATTTTTCCAGTACTTTAGCACTAATTAATCATTAAAGCACCAAGATCAAAGAGTGGGGAACTACAACGTTGGTATGTTCTTATGATCACGTTGTGGCCAGTTCCTCTCATAAATACTGGTATTTTGTGAGTTTCAAATCAAATCTCCCATGGAGAATGATTTGGCAACAAGATGGTGGGCTGCTTTTCTTTGCACCTTTCAAAAGTAAAGGGAGCTTTAACTCCACGAGGAATGCAGTGTCAGCCCCACAATGAAAAGGCCAGCTATTACTTCGAACACTTGGCACCCAAAGATTACTTGGCACCCAAAGATGCCAGTGATTTAGGCATGGACGTAAAAGCCCAACCTCATGGAGTGAGAGACGACAGTCCCAGTCCTGAAGATCTGGTAGTTCAATCAGACAAGCAGTGAAATGGCTGGAGCCTAGAGCTTATTTCAAGGGTAACTTAAGGCAGTTAAGGGTGTAAACCTCACTGTAAGCCAATAAGACTTACCATTTAAGTGCTTAAGTTACTTCTGAAAGTGAAGCTTTTAAAATAATGCTGCCGCTTTTGAAAAAATGTAGCCTGAGGACATGACTTCACTGAAGCATTAACCTCAGTCTTAAATGGCTGTGGCTGTTGTCTTCTCACCTGAAAGGCCAGCACTTGCATTTAATGATGCTTTCAACTGCAGGCAGCACCGGGCATGGCAGAGGCGTGGGCTGGTGTCTGGGCTTTGCCTTTACTCACCCTGATAACCTGCACCCTCCCGCATAGCGATTGCCGGGGTCCCGACAGCCTTCCTGTGGGCAAGCCTGTGCTGTAGCCATAAAACTCACTTTCCCTTTTCAGTGTGGTTAACTGGTAGAAAACCTGCAGCGCCTGAATACTTGGCATCTGACAAAAGAGCTATCGTGCTTATGGCTTATTAAAAAATGAGAGAGAGGAGCGTATGGAGTGCAAACAGGTCCCGCTGCTGTGACCACTTGTGGACGGGAACACGGGAGTCTGGCTGCTCTGGAGGAAAGGGAGGTTTTTTTTTGTCTTTTGGGTTTCTTTTTTGGGGGGGGAATGAGCAGACCATAGGGCTTGGACTTGTGTGGCTCTCTCCTGCGTCTGGAGCAGGTGAGATGTGCACTGGGGAGCAGCAAGCCAGAGGAGAGGCTGGGATTGAAGGAGAGGCAGGGCCAGGCAAGCACAAGCCGGCAACACAAGTAACGAAGCATTGGTAAAATCAGTGGCTAATAACTGTTGTCCTAGAAACAGACAGAATGGAGCAATAGTGTTTCCGAAATGTCTTTTTTTCCATAATATGGGATGTTTGAAAAGGCCATTATTCCTCCTTTAAAAAAAGAAAATTATTTCCTTTATTTTTTTCCTTCATTCTTTCTCTTGTGGGAGGCCTGGGACTTGACAGCGTGGGCTCTTGTCCAGCGTTTGTTCTGACCTAGATTTTGATCTCTGCTTTTTTCCCTTACCTTCTGTTTAGCTGGCTACTATCTCGTAAAGACATGCATATAATCTATAAAACATTTGTGTTTCCCACTAGTTTTAATTTCTATTTTCAGGAGATTCTGAAGACTATAACAAAGAGATTTAAGTTACAATGACTGTAAATGTTTTGGGTGATCTAAATAATTATAATCAGCAAGGGAACTTGCTAGACCGTTTAGTAAAGAGAAGTGAGATATTAAAAAATAACAAAACAGTGAAAAACGCCGTAGGTTAATCAGTGCTTGTCTCCTCTCAGTGGGCAGCAGCAATTCGCAATACCTTCTCCGACAGCACTGGAGAGCTGGTGCACCTGAATTAAACGCTTGAAATCAAGCGATTACTATTGCAGTACAGGCTCAAGCCTTGAGCATGGTTTGGGATCTTTTGTGCCTGGTGATGCGCACATGTATGTAAAAGACAATTCCTATCCTGAAGCTTTTATAGTGGAAAAATACACAAAGTGGACAGAAGAAAGGAGGATGATGTGGCTTACGGTCCCTGTTTTCCAGTTGGTGATTAGAAGCAACAGGGAGACTCTGGTCGACATCACTTGGCCTCCTTATTGATCTCTTTTAGCTGTCCTATCCCTGATGATCTCTGCTTTCCTGTTTTCACTGCTCAGCCACTTGGTCTGTGAGTAGATATGTTACTGCAAACACAGAGATAGGGAGAACCAAACCCTGCAGTTTGCACAAGGACAAACAATTGAGCCTGAACCTTGGACTGAATGACAACTCAAAGTTTTAAAATCATCAGTTGATTTAGTTAAATGAGTTGAAAGAGTACAATGTGATGTTTAGCTGCATTTATTTTACTGTTGCCTCCTATTTGACAAGGCTCAGTCTCCCATGTCCTGACTGATACTTGGAGACTTGCAGGAGGATGTGGATGTTTGGCATGAAGTACAGAGGCTGCACGGGGTCCCTGCATCTGGAACAGTCCTGCTCAGTTCACAAATGAATGTTTTCAAGTCAAAAGAAGCTGAGGGTGGTGGAGGACATTTCTCATACGTATCCCATGGTACTGGTTGGGAGATGTGATGCTCACCCTCAAATTTCAAACTGATGGTTAATCTGATGCTGTTGAAGTTGGAACCAGCTCTTGCTAAGCTGTGTGGGGGCCATCTTCATGAAGGTGATTGTTCTTCTGTGTTGAATTTACAGACTTCCCCCACCAAACCCAAATGTGGCTCAGTACCCAGGGAACAGTGCTGACTGAACACAGTGGAGACTCTGGCTTGTGCTGGTTTGGTTTTCATGTGCCTGTCAGAAATTCTAACCCAGAAGAATAAACTTACCATGCCATCTTGTTCTGCAACAGCAGTTTCTGATTGTGATCCATGTGCTGTTGTAAAATGCTTTTTACATGAAAGGTTATTATTCTTATGCATAGATGTGTGCAGGGCTTTAATATTGCAACCCACTAGTGGCAGCAGATCAGAAAGTAAAGACAAAAAGAAGGAAAAAACCTACCATGCTGAGAACACTGGTAACAGTAAGTGAGGCAGCCCTGCCAGCCCCGGTCATTGGAGGAGCAAAGGTTGGTGGGATCCTGTGCTAAGTAAAGTGTGGAGGTTCTTCATAACCTGTGTAGTTTATTGATGGGTTAAAAAAAATCAGTAGGAAAAGTGCTTATCTGATGGGGAGCTGGAAACACCGTTTTCCGTAGGGGAAGGCAGGCCAAGCTATTCCCTGCTGAAGGTTGTCACTGCTTGGTTGTCACATCAGTATGCTGCAAAGGAGCATGAACTTTCCCAGGAGGAGGTAAAGGACTGGAGAGAGTTGAGCTTCTCCAAAGCTCTGGCCTGCTGTCTTACCTGGCCCTTCTGCAGCCAGGCAAGTCCCTTCGGGCATGTGTTGGTGCGGATTTCTAACTCTGTGCACCACTCATGGCATGGATGGAGCGGCACTGGCCAGCCTCTGCCAAAAGCAAGACTCAGTGTATGCGCTGAGGAGCAGCAAAGTGCAACACCATCATTCAGGCAGCCCTCAGCAGTAAACACTTGTGTTTGGTTGGTTTTTTTCCTTTCCCCCCCCTCCAAAGACTCAAGTCAGTGACCAACAAGCCACATGTGCGTGCATGTGCATGTGCACACACCACGTGCTGCGATTCCTCCTTGTTAGCTTAAGAGAAGGACAAGGTGAGCGTGCAGTCCCATCATCCCGCCTCCTTTAGGTGTGCTGCACCACCCACTGTAATTCATATGCTAATCCTGTTTGATGATCCAGAAAGAATGTTTCAAAAATGTTTCATCCCTCAGTAATTTTGTTAACCTCTCCTGGCAACAAAAAAAGGGGAGGTAATGAAGTGGTATTTTCAAAGACCATAAAACCTAGACAGCCCTTCTTTCGTTTGAGAAGGGTTTGTAGGCGTATGGAGGACTTCTCCACATGGCTCTGCACTTCATCTGTGACTTGAAAAAAACCCAGCCTCGTGGGATACTAATTCAGTCCTTGGTTTCTTTCTTGTATCAAATGCTGCCAACTGTGCCTTAAATTCGGGCCAGATGCATGATGGTTTTATGATGTGATACTGTTAGGAAGTCTGGGTTGAATATAACAGAGGCTCTGCTAATGGGGCTGCTCCTTTAGGGCAATGGTACAACGCTGGTTTGGGACGCTTGAGCTATTTACTCTGTGCCTCTGTGGGAATATGTCTTCAGCAGAAATTAATGGCTGGGTTTACCAGGGTGGATAAGATTACTGGGGCTGATTGGTCCTGTTAGTGTGGCGAGGGGAGCAAAACACTTTCTGATGCATTGGGGTTTGGGAGAGAGCCTTCCATGTCACCCTTAGTTGAGCAAAAATGTCAGGTTTTGTTCAGGTTCGTTCCTGAATTATTTGTGTGCTGCTGCAGGCTCTGCATTCGTACATTGCCAGGGCAGGCCCTCTCCTTGTCCGAATGGATGAAACGGGCAAAGAGGGATTGCGCTCGTCTTGGTGCCAGGGGGTTTCATTACCCACCACGGCAAAGAAGTGGCACTGCTGGGCTTGGAAGTAGCACAGCTCACGGGTCCAGTTTAGTGCACGGGACTATCTTGCAATTAAAACCTAATCACAAGACTGTCCTGTTCCTTTCTGACCATGTCATGTCCCAAAAACTGTGGAGGATCAACCAAATCTCCTGTGTTTTCATTTACTGAGTTCAGTCAAGTGGTACGAAAACCAGAACGCTTTTTCTGCCAATCTGAATTTGCAGTGATTAAATTGTGCTGTTGTAGGGGGTTAATTTTCATGGACAGATATTAATAATTATCAGTTAATATGCTTAGTAATCTTAAGGAAATATTTGGTAGTCTTTACAGCTACTTAGCTAACAGACACTGGCATAATTCCTTTGAATTTGGGCTCCGTAATTCAGCGCTGTCTCCTCTTTTTGTTCTCTTTCCTAATAATCTGATGGCTCTCTTCACATCATGGTGAAATTTTCTTTTCTTCACCTAACATTTATTTCCCAGTGAGTGCCCAAACTGCTTTGTTGTCACCTGTTCTTAAGCCTGCCTGCTGATGCAGAGGTGGAGGAGAATAATTCATATAGCTTATGAAAAACATGGGCCAGGCATGACGGCAGGACCCCTGTGCATGTCTATATATGTATAATTTTTTTTAAAAAAATCTTCTAGTGCAGTGAGTGCATTACACAGTGAGTTCCTCCCACTCTAAAACTTCCCATGGAGATGAAACACTCATTTTTACTGAGCGGGAGTTTGGGGGCTGTGAGTGAGCGAGGCTAACTCAATACTAGCCTGTTGAACTATGTGTGCTTGCCCAGGGCTCGTTCACCTCCTGATAAACCCACAGCAGTGGTTAATGGAGGGCTTTATAGGGGGGAACAGCTGAGAGGTGTCGGGGAGTTGTTTTAAATGCAAATTATTGGGCTTTGTACTGGATTAAATCGCTGAATTCTATGGCTAGTGCGATGCAGGATGGCAAGTTATGATGCTAAGTGTTTAATGCACTGAGGACAAACCGATCCAGTGGAACACAGAGCTTGCCCATTTTTTTTGTGCTTTTGATAAATACAAATAACTTGAAAAGTTCTCTACACAAGGAAGAAGTACAGCAGTTCCTAAAAATTAAGGGAAGTACAGTCAAATATCTTCAGAGAGTAGCATAAAACCAGTAACTTATGCCTCAGGACTGAATTCGATCTCCCAAGTGTGATGCAAGAACTCTTTATAAGACAATTGGATTTCTGCCGAAGATTCTTCCAGTGAAAAAATACTTTTACAGCAGAAACATTTTAAAATATTACAGTTTATCTCCTATTTTTTATTTGCCTTATGGCTCTGTTAGCTAAGCAGCCACGGCGCTGATGGACTCAAATTTATGCACACACACACACACACACAC
>VZTV01086650.1:0-34678 GCA_013400875.1 Anhinga rufa | reverse complement strand
CTCTCCCGTCTCCAGCGTGCCTTCGCTGCTGAAGGCGCAGGCTGAGGGCACAGATGGCAGGGGGATGCTTCCTCACTAGAGGATTAGACCCTCAGTACCCTGATTCTGTACCAGTAATAAAACTTAGACCAAGGCAAGTCATATTATACTAGGAAAAATGTGTTTTCCCTGGATATCTGTGCCTATGCTGGAAGAACAGTACCAGAAGCTACAGCAGCCAAAGCCATTAACTTTTCTTTTTTCTTTTTAACCTGCTTTAGTCAATAAATGCTGTGACAAACTCGGCAAAGTTGTGCCACGATGCTGGGCCGTGCTGTGCAAAACTGGTGCAGTATCAGGTGAATACCTGCCACAGCAGCCGGCGGTGCTGCAGGGGCCCCGGCAGCAGCAGAGCTGCTATCAAGAGGTGTCGGATTTACTCGAGGCTGAGATGAGGGTGGGTTTTGCAGGATGGGCTGTGGCATGCACTGTAACCCTACCACCAGGGTCTTGCCCGAAGCCCTGCCCTCGCAAACATTTACGCTGTAGCAGAAGTGAGATACTGCGTGGCTGCTTTCCAAAATGTGGGATAGGAAGACATGGAGAGGGGTATTATAATTTCCCTGACCATTGCAGGTGCAAAGACTTTGGTAACAATATTTGCTCTGGAGCCAAATTGCTCTCAGACTCCCTCCTATGTTTATTCAGTTGAAGAGAATTACCCAGCTTTTCTGCTGCGCAACAATCACAGGGTAAGAATTCCCAGACAGAGTATTTTTCTTTCTTTTATTTTATTCCCTTTTGAAACATGTGTCTAGACAAGTGACAGGCAAACCTCAGATTGTTTGTTTGCATATTTGAAAGGTACCTGAATGTTTCCTCCCTCAGTCCATCCCCCTGAATACATTCAACCTGCCTCAGTTCCTGGTAATTGAGCTGAGAGCCTCAAGAGAGCAACTTGTCTTGTGAGCTTTTCATCTCCTCCTGGTTTTAAGGAGTTCAAAGACCTCTCAGCCATAGAGCTTTTGCAAATCGTTTGCTTTTGCTCTTTGGATTTCTGATTCTGTCTCAAACCAAGAAGCACAAGGAAGCATGAAATGGTAAAAAAAAATATAAATAATAATAATAAAATATATATACACACACCCCCTCTCCAAACCTTAACATAAGTGTTCTTCACGCAAATTAAAAATGCAAAGAAGCTGCTTATAAGCCGTTTGAGAAAAGGAAAAATACTTGAATCCATTTTTAAGCTCATTTAGACCAGGAGCTTACTGCCAGTAAGCACACTGCCCTGATGCCTGTGGCACGTAACACTGCGGAGGTTGCACAGTCCTGTGAAATGGGCCGAACCGAAGGAATGCAGTTAGTCAAATCCATTGCAATGGTGATGGTAACCTTTCAGTACGCGGATCAATAAATATTTTCCTGCTCTAAAATAATTACAGTCAGGGATATTTACTGGAAACAGTTGAAAAATAATTAAGGCTAAGTGAAGGCACTCAAGAGCCTCTTACATTATCTGTCAATCCATTTTATTACCTATTTGTCCAACCAGTGATGCAGATGAAGCAATGAATTGCCAAGTGTTTATGGTAAAGTTTGTCCCATTTCCACAACGTCATAATTTTTTAAAAGTTTTGGGATTTGGGTTTTACTTTAGTAAGTTATCCCAAGAACATACCCCACCTCAGCTGGGTCACTTCGCTCAGGTTTGGGGCAGCTCCGGTTGCCCTTGTTCTGACACGGAGGTAGGAAGGGGGTGGGAGCAATCTGGTTCAAAATGCGTAGCTTTGGTGTGGCTCCACCACCCACCTGGCTTGGTGCTGACACAGAGTGAATACCTGAGCTGAGCCAAAGCACCTAACTTAGTGTGGGAGTGGAGGTTCGCTGCAAGAAATGAGGTAGGAATAGTGTAAACCACTGGTTTCTGCTATCCAGCAGTTCATTTTTGTTCTTATTTTTCAGTTAGCAATCTATAAAACAATTATTATAAAATCGACTCCTCTCCAGAGTCAATAACATCCCCTGTGCCAGGTGGTGTAATAATTCAAAATAGGGCAGACCTAGGAGAGAGTTAGACTGGCTTAGGAAGCAAACACCAAAACTCCAGCTCCACTGCAGCTGGTTCCTTACTGCTAAAGGCTGAGTAAGGGGAAACCCAATATTGCAGCTCCACAGTTACAATGGAAGATTATAATTTCCATTCCATTTGAATTTTAACAGGAAAAAAAGTATTTCTTTGGCTTGATAAATTCCATGCATCCTTCCCACCTGTTTCCATTTTAATGCAAAAATAGAAACACTCTAGTTCGTATCTTGTTTCCAAGTTGGCAGGCGAAGTCCCTGGGTTGGTTGGTAGTGCTATAACTTACCAGAATATGCTGTAGCTCAGTCTCTCTTTTGCTACTTTTTTCTTCCCCCCCCCATACATATTGAATACCAAGAGCTGGTTCTTCTGTTAGTGTCAACTGGCAAAGTCCCGGCTCTTCTGGAGAAGAGAGCCCAGACCCGTAGCTAACGCAAATCACCACAAAGCTGGGTAATGTTACTAAGAAAACATTCTGTGATAAGTCGTGCACTCAGAGTTGCTCAGGGAGGAAGAAGAGTTTGGTGTAGTACTTTAATCACAGGGTGACTTTGAGACACGGCTATGTTGTAGCCGTGGAAAGGGAAGTGCAATCTAAGGGGACAGATGAGACAGCGACAGCGCACCAGGCGCGCATGGGAGATCGGCCAGAGCACGGTGCGCTACTTTGCTCACCAAGGAGGACGAGCTGAAGCAGGAGCGACGGCAGAAGTGTGCCGATGAGATGGCAAGGACAGGCGGGCCTGTCTTGGGAGAGGAGACTGGGAGGGAAGAGTTGAGAAAAGCAACAGCTGAGATTTCTGTCTATAAATATGTCATAGCTAAAAATTAAAGCTAAATAGCTAAAAATTAAAGAAGGTGAAGAAGCTAAAAATTAAAGAAGGTGAAGAACTTTTTAGGCAAAGGGGTGCAGTGGTACAAGATAATGATACTATAAGCTGCCATGGATGGACTTAGGCTGGAATTAGAGACAGGTTTCCTAACTGCTGGTGGTAGCAAGCACAAACACTCCACTGCTGTGAATCTTGGGCCTTGCTTAAGCTGCAAGGCCCAACAGGAATCACGCCTGTGGCCTCTCAGCAGATATCTCTTGGTTTGGAAAAGGACACCAGAAAAATTGTTTATCGGAGGGAAAAAAATAGGGATTATATAAAAAGTATGTTTCTGCCTAAGATATGCATGCTTAAACCAAAATAATGCAGGTAACAACAAAGACATGAAATGATTTTGGGGAAATCAGAGGGGAGAAGTTACTGTATTTTTCTGTATCACATATTTGTATTTGTCTATACATACGTGTATTTGTCTATATCGCATATCCAGGTTAGCGCAGAGGGCTGCTCAGAAGGGTGTTCTTTGGAGAGGTTAAGGCATAAGTGACATCAAAGTGCCTGCTGCTGTAATGCTCTTCCTTGAGTGTAAGCACAAGCTGTGCACTCCTCAAAATCCGTTCCTGCCGGGCCCGATTTCTCCCTGCCTGTGTGTGATACGGGGAGCGGGTGGGAACCGAAGGTCGCTCTGAGAGGAGAAGGGTAGAACTGTGCCCCCGCGAGTGGGGAGGTGCCCGCGCAACTGCTCAGCCTCAAAACCGCCCCGTACCCAGGAGCAGGCAGAGGTATCATGCAAGGCCGACAGCAGCTAACCAACAGCGCAATCCCCCCACCCGCCCCCCAAATAACTGCCCTTATTTGAGTGTTACCACCCAAGGGGAGCCACTGTGCTGCCGCAGCTTGAGGGGCTGCTTCACGTACAGCTTGTCAACACAGAGAAAGTTGGGGTTTTTTAAACTGTGGGTGATGTTAAGAATAAAAGACTTTAATGACTAATCCTAAATAAGGAGTGAGCACTTAAACAAAGAGCCACTGTGGACTTTACAGACAAATGCATGAATTGGCCCGTTGTAAAATGGACAGCATTTTACTCAAGGATGCAATGGCCACTTCCAGTCTTTCGAATTTCCACCAAGTTTTAGAGGCTAAGTGCTAAAGAAGATAAAGAGAGATGTTAATCACTGATGGGATTTCATCTGCCTTGGGAATTTCAATAGGATGTTAGCGTTAGCCCATCTTCAGTACACCTGCATTTGCTTCAATCCTCAGATCACTGTCCTGCAGCTGATGAAAGACATACAGAGCAGCAGAACAGATCTGCTAGGAAAATTTAGCCGGCCAGCCTGAAAGTCCTTTGCACCTCCATTGCCTCCCATCCAGTTAGCACGGTAGACCTCCCTTTCTGTGCAACTGTGCACAAAAATCATGGCTCCAAGCATGGCAGTTTGTTGGTGTTACATAGAGTGAATGGGCTGTGCGATTGCTGTTGCAGTGTAGGAACACTGCTTGCTTTTATGCTTTAGAGTCAATGAGAAGGAAAAAAAAAAAGAGAAAATAGTCTTGCCTTAGCGCTTTGGCAGAAGAGCAATAATTTCAATGCCCCCCCCGCCCCCGCCAACACACACACACATGCTTTGCTGTGTTACAGGCACTGGTGTTGCTTGGAATGAAATGCCACAGCTGTGAACGTTGCTTCGTGTTAGACAGGAATGAAATGTTCTCTCTCTCACTTCTGTTTGCAACACAGGCGACATGATTTCGGATTACATTACCTGAGTGATCAACATCCAAATTATTTGTCCAGACATAGTGTGGCAGGGCAAAAAAAACAACAACCAACCCACCCAAGAAATCTGTGGTGTAACTTCAAATATGTATATGAGTATTTCCATGCTTGCGACTCTCCTGTGTAGGTGTCTAGTGATTCCCACTGATTATCTAACCATATGTTTTATTTTTCTCTTTTTTTAAAAAAAATAAATGATTCAACACATTTTTTGTGGCGTGTTAGATTGGCTAAAATAACACATGGCCTCTGATTGACTTTAATGCCACCATTCCCACTGACTAAATTGATTCAGGATTAGGCCTCCAGTGAAGAAAAGTCCACACTATGTGTAGAAGTAGCCAGGACTGTAAATACAGTTCCTTTAGCTTGGGCCATATTGAGCTCATTTGGTACAGAAATCATATTTTTCCATAACCTGGACATATACAGATGGCCCAGTCCTGCACAGTACAGGCAAAGCTCCCACTGAATTAAGAAGAGAATAAAACAGGTTGAAACTTTGCAATTGCGGTTAAGGTCAGCATGGCACCATCAGTGCAGTTCTGAAATGTGTTGCAGTTTTTCTTTGGAAAAAGTTGTGATCCAAACATGCGTCTCAACTCTGAAGATGCACAGCAAGAGTTGAACGACTCCTGCAGTAAGGGTTGGCTCCCCTTCCAGCTGAGCTCTCCGTAAGTGCCAGGCTCTCATGTTTGTGACACAAGTTTCTGCGGTGGATTACCTGTATGTCCAGCAAACAGGTTTTCCAGGTGCAAAGTGGTGCACGGAACAACGCCCAGAGGGGTAACGCTCAGAAACTCATGATAACTTCATGTGGCAGGTCCTGCACCACAACAGAGCCAGGGGAGACCTGAGTCACAGGCCTCAGGGATGCCTCACAAATGCACAGCTTTCTAGGATGAGGCACAAGTTAAGTCTCGGGTTAAGTTTATCACAAGTTTGGCCCTTCCTGCTAAACCACTCAGACAGCTGACTGACGGGAGAGTGAGAACGATCCGGGACAACAGAGAAGTGGCAATATTTTGTGAAACAAGGAAATGGCTTGCCAATGCTAACTGCCCTGTGGGGTTTCACACCGCCGTGAGTGTTAATCCTCCAGGAGAGCTGGATCTATGCCAGGATATGGTAAAGAAAAAAATCTCTTCAGCTGGTGTGTACAAGCAGGGCAATTTCAGATGCACTCGCTTCTCAGTGTAGCTGAGAATTCCCCAAGACGAGGGCAGCCGAGAGCCGCACTAGGTATTGTTCAGGCATATCAAACCAAGCCTTCAGGATGCTGTGGTCTCTTTCAATAGGGCGTGAAGGACAAATTCTGTGGTTTTGGCTGATAAACTATAGGAATTCAGTGCAAAAGGTGTGCAACTCACCTAGAAACGTAAGTGAATCTGTATTTGGGAAAAAAAGCCATTGTCATTGAGTCTTTCTTACCAACTTGAGGTCCCTCCGTTTGATGGTCTGCATGGTTTATGGAGAAACCCTGATCATCAGGGACAGATGATCTCATAGTTAATAAAAATAATAGGCCAACAAATGACATATCCCTGGCCGTGGAATGAGATACTTGACACACCAGATGGGCCTTCTTATCAATGATTTCTCCAGCTTACCCACTCAGTATTGGTAACATGCTCAGAGGAGTCAGGAGAGTCATGCCAAGAAACACAAATGCCTAAAAACTGCCTGCAACAAGGCTTCATGATAAAAGATGAGAAAAGAAAGTTCCTTCCTGAAGTTATAAGAAATTAAAAGCTTTCTTTTTGGGAGGTGGGTAGGTATAAAGCTCTGTTCACGATCGTGGGAGGTTACTGGTGAGTCCCCTCAAGGCTTTGGCTAGGATGTCTGCCACGCATCTTTGTGCAAGAGAGAGGTTTTGGTGCATTACTTAGAACTGAGGTCGTTGAAATACTAATTTGATAGTGTTCAGACATATTCATAAAGAGTCTGGTAAAAAGGATGAATAGTGAGATGAGAAATTTTGCAGATGATGCAAATTATTCAGCGTTGTAAAACTAAATCTGGCCACAAAGCACTGCTGAAAAAGTTCATGATCCTGAGTGGCTGGGCAATAAAATGACTGATGTAGTGCAGCGTCAACAAAAGCCGAGCACATGCAGAAAACTCACCCTAACTACACTTCGACACAGACGAGCCCTAAATGCAACATTTAGCAAAGAGAGCTTGGAGGGCTCTGCAAATATCATTTAAAGTCCATCTGAAGAGGCAACTATCACGTGAAGTGAAGAATTGTTTGGCAAAGAGGCAGAAACAAATCGGAAAACATAGTTATAGCACTCCTTGATGAAACTACATCTCCATGGTAGTGCGTTTCCTAGCCATCTAACGCCTGAAGAGTTGAGCTGAACTAGAAAGCACGGAAGGGAAAGCATTCAGGGTGAGGAGAGATGGGCTACGGCTTCCATAAAGATGGCAAAATAAGCAGACAAGGAGACTTCAGGGTGGAAAGGGATGACAGCAGCAGGAGGTACAGTAAGAGTCTGGCAGGTCATGACTGACATAGGAAAAGGCAAATAGAAGCTGGTTGTTCACTGCTGCTTGTAAGAATTAGAGGGGACCCAATGACGGTGTCGCACAAGAAGGTTTAAACCAACACAAGGAAGTACTTTTTCATACAAAGCATAATTAAATTGTGGAACTCATTGCCACAGGATGTTGCGGAGGCCAAAAGTTATAAATGGCTTGAGAAAGGGATCAAAAACATTTGAGGAGGATAGATCCATGGGTGGCTGTTAAAACACACTGGTCTGGAGGCAGCCTCTGCTTTGGGAAGTCCATAAACCACGGATTGCCTGAAGCGAGGAGGGTACAGCAGGGGAGGGATTGCGCTGAACCTCCTCCTTGAGTTTCCTCCTCCTGCATCTCCTCCTGCCTATGCTGGGACATGGGATAC
This sequence comes from Anhinga rufa, assembly GCA_013400875.1. NCBI lineage: Eukaryota > Metazoa > Chordata > Aves > Suliformes > Anhingidae > Anhinga > Anhinga rufa. Next base: position 27,083 of record VZTV01086650.1, on the reverse strand, counting down.
TGGGAGAGGGGATACTGGCCCGTGTGGCCTTTCGGTATGACACTGGTCAGGTCCCAGCTCTGCTGGGTCTGTTTGGGGCATGTCGCTTCTTACTCCTCTTTAACTAAAAAAACCCCACAAAAACAAACCCCAAAATACAACCGAAAACAGAAGAGGGGGAAGAAACAATCCCAGCCCTCCACATACTGTTAGTAGGCAGCCTGGTAGTTGTTTTATTTTCTTTAGAGTGGACTTTGTGTTGCAAGTGGCAGGAAGCCATGAACCACAAAAATAAAATAATTCTAACCCTAGTGCTAAGTAAGGAAAACAAAGATGGCTCAGCAATTAGCAGCATTATATATGTTAGTACTAAGTAACAACAGATGTCAGGACTTGAGCCCTTTGCATTCCTCGCAATCCTTCGGAAACCAAAGCCTTTTGACGTTGCTATACATTATTGCAGTTATTTTAGGTCTGAGAGAACAGCAAGAGCTCTTTGAATGTTGAAATATGTAGGTTGCTAGGACCGGCTGGGTCTTACCTGTGTCTGCCTCACCGTCCTGCATACTTCTGCTGACTTAACAGGCTAGCGTGTGCTGTAAAAGCCTGCTCTGTAAAGACATGCGCTGGCCATGAGTCATTAGCAAGCATGCGAAGCTAATTGGCAAAATACTCATAAAAGATTTTGAAGGTGGGTTAATTACAATTCATTACACTGTAAACTGTCCCCAGGCTATTGTTAAAAAATGCAGGAGTTTCAAGGTCCAGTATTTTATGATTCATTTTGCCATGCAGTGAAAAACAGACTCTATATCAAACTACATTCATTATAGTTAAGACCACAAAATCTTTATAGGTTTTCCCTCCTTGTTATATGAATTCATATGGACTGCACATTTCTAACAATTGGCAAGAAGGCATGAAATAAAATTTATGATATTTTCTTACCTTCTACTCAGTGCAGCCTTAAAAACTGCCCGTTCTCGTTGCTATACCTCCTCCCACCTTAATTCATTTGAGCTGATAGGATGGGAAATTGAAAATAAAAAGAGAAAGGAATGGGAACAACTTTGCCATGCTTAAGATTTGGTTGTCTGACAAATCTGGCTGCTGTGTGTGCACGCAGGAACAGCAGCTCCAAAAGGTAATGAAACAGTAATAAAGAAGAATTTCCCCTTGTAGTAATATAGATAATTTTTTTTTAAGTCAGCATAGACATATTTTTATTGATTATTTGTATTTCCAGATGGAGGCTCTTGTAGCTAAGCCCAAGACACACCTTCAGAGAGCTGCTTAGACAAATCTTGCGGGCTCGTGCATCAGTTTACTCACATAAGTGATACTACCCACATGCTTTGCTGGACGGGGACCTTTGTCTACTCATAGCCAAATTCTCCAGCTTATAAAAGAAGATAACAGAGCCTTTGACTGTCTTTGCTTATGCCAGGGATGTCAAATACTTATATTTTCTTGTGAAAGGTCTGTGGGAGGGAGGCATTACTATCGAGTAGCTTGGTATAATTCTCAATAATGCTGTGTTGAGAAAAAGCTAATAGAGGACCCAGCTGTGACCTCTGTGGGAGCAAAGCCAAGCGCTGCTCATCAGTGCTACCTTTGTACACTTCTCCGGGGGTGCTTCTTATCTCCTTGTGCTGGCTGGCACTTGGGCTCTCCTTTGAGGCTTAAATGGTGCCATTCAGCTGCGCTTTTTCTCTACCCCAATATGCTGAGCTCTGGTCACTTTTGCAAATCCAGTGGACTTTCTCCTGTGTTGGCCCAGCCTGCGTCTGCCTGCACCGAGTCCTACTCTGTGCATTTATATACATCACTAGGAGGATCGTTGCTGGTGGCATTTCCAGCTCAGTCAAACTAATTTTGGGTTTAAATAGGTGCCAATAGGCTCTAAGCGTACTGCTATTACTTTTATTAATACATGGCATTGAGCTGCAGTGGTCTGCTTGGAGTCTGAGCTCAACTCAGAATCCAGCCCTGTGTGGCTTTGGGGTGCTGCTGTCCTGGGTAGAGCTGGATTGAAACCAGATCTAAGTAAAAGGAGTAAATGATGGAAGTAGCCAGGGACCGCTGCTCTCCCCCATTAAAAGTGTTGATGACATGGATGGATTTTGTTCTTTCAGTTAATATTTTACTTTTTTGGTTTTTTGAGGTGATGGGGAAGAGGGGAAACACTGAAGAAACCTCGCACTCAGGCAATAATTGAATTGCTGGTCTTGGTTTTTTCTTATTGAAACCCCTAAATCTTTCAATGAAACTGGATGTTTTTGGAGGCAAAATTTTTCATTCAATTGAAAAATACCTTCCCCATCACAAAAAAAAGCATTAATAGAAAAAAAACAAACCCAAACCCTTCCAGCTTGAAATCAGTCATGTAGGAGCATCAGTTTGTTCTAGTAAAACTCACCAATGGATTTATTGTGGCATGCGTTGTTTTTTGTTTGCATTAACATAGTCCAAAGTGATAAATATCTTGGGTTGGCTATTTTGTCTGAGGTTTTCTCTGGGAAACTGGATTTTCTTACATGATAGTGTCAGAACTGCCATATTTATTGGGACCAAGAATCTGTCTAGCTTGGTTTCCAACAAAGGCATGCAGAAAAGAGTAAAAACTCACCCAAGCTTTTACGGTACTTGCCCTAGGTAGTTTGCCAGCCTCCACACCTGCTCTGTCACACTGGGGACTGACCCCGTCCTACTGATGTGACTGGAGGCTGTGACAACGGGAACGAAGATCGAAGGGGTCACCTGCACCATATGATTTACAGTGGGGGCATTTTCCTACCAGCTGATCCACTGTATGGGATGTGCCTCTTGCTTCCCCTCCTGAAATGCTCTCCCGATTGCACTGGCGGGGACCCATGGCCATTGCGCCAAGAACTAAGCAAAGCCCAGGAGGAGTTTATAGCCCAGCGGCCAGAGCTCGGCTGGGTTTTCACAGCCAGTGGGCATTTGAGGTGAAGAACTTGGAAATCGGAGTTCGATGACAGTGATCTTTATGGATACTCTGACTAATCTCTGTGCCTGGGACCTAACAACTATATAAAAAAAATTTGCAAATTCTTCGTCTTGTTTTGTTTCATTTTGGTAAGAATTATAGCGGTTCCTGTTGCCGTCTCACCTGGAACCAGTACGTGAAGAAACTTCAGCTTCACTGCATGACATGTAGCAATGTCAGTGCCGTTACTGGACAGACGTACCAAAATGGAAGCAAAGGAGGAAAAAATGAGTGACCAAAATTTTCCAAACTCTCACAGATATATGTTTCTAGTGGTGAAGAGATTTTGCAAGTGGCAGGTGTCAGTATTAAGTACTGAATTCTTCATTTTCCCTTTGGTCTCATTATAAACAGGGATATTTGTTTTTAAAATAGACATTTTTCATCACTTCGTTTTAGGGTCATGCCTCTGTAAGGCACACAATGCTGAATTTGGACAGGACCTTTTAGCCATAATCTATGAAGCTCCAAAATTTCAGCAGCTCCATTAAGAATATCATGCAGAAATTGGGATTTTTGCCATTGGCTTGACTGACTCCAGGATTACACTCTTGCTGCTCCTTGGAAGTCATCTTTGATTTGGAAATCATCTTGAAAAATGCTGTGATACATTGCTCTCCAAGGAGATTCCTGCTACTTCATTGTTTTGATGAGGCTGTAAATAACAAAAAAGCCTTACCCATCAAGTGCTCCTCCAGTCCCCGCTGAACTCAGAATAGTCAGGAACGGGCAACAGCAAAATGTTAATCAAATTCCTTTGAATCTCAAAAGAAATGTTGAGTAGGGCTTCTCCAAGACTGCAGAAAACTCTCCATGGGGAACTGTCAACATTTCTATTTAACATATTGTGTCAACATTTGACATCTCTGAATCAACTGGTGAAGTGGGTGGAAAAACCAGGAAAATACAATTTTGTGGATGTTGGGAATGGAATATATCTCTATGTGAGTATATACACATAAAATATATACATCTTTCTGTCTAAAATATACATACTACCTATATACAAAGTTTTCCAGTTGCCAGCTATGCGCGTGTGTGTGTGTGTATGTGTTTATGTGCTACTTTTATATGACAACAGGAAAACTTTCAGCCAGCTCCAGTTTTGAGCCAGTCACTTTGAAGGGAGATGTCTGTTTGTTTGCCTGCTTAACAAACCCCATTTTGACAACTGGCCTCTCCTAGCTAGGAGCTGGATACCCTGAAAGCCATTCTGGATGGGCTTCGGGACGCAACATCACTGGTGGTGCTTCAGAGTTGCTCCCATCACTAAGTCCTCTGGACTTCTCCTCCCTGAGCTGCTGTAATTCACTGGTGTACTGCCCTTCTGCCAGCAGCTGCTGAGTTCCATGCAAGCATTTAGGAAGAGAGCTTGGTCCCATGGCCATCCGTGGCAAAAATCCCACTGACTTCAATGAACCTGGATTTAACCCCCAGTCCTTGGAAGATTTTTACAGATATCCAAATAACACACTGTGTATATCCTGTAGTCAAAGCCCCCCCTACTGAGTTTATTTACTGTTACTCTGTGCATGATGTTAAACTCAACTCTTTAAATACCTGCTCTTATGGAAGCCTCCCCCAACTTCTCTTTCCGTTGAAATTCATCAAGGTTGGTGGAAGTACCTCGCTGAAGGTCCCTCATGTAGATTGCTTCCTACAGCAAATTCAAAGGGATAAGACACCTCACAATTGGCTTTTATGACCTTATGAAAAAAACCAAAGTCTGGCTCAGAAGCTGCTGACTTTTCCTCTAGCAGAAGCTGAGCTGCTAAGAGATCTGTAGCACTCCCCCTCAGTGAGCCAAACCCTGCAACTCAAAGCAGGAAAAAGTGTCATAAATCGTTGCAAACAAGAGACGCCGCTGTCTAGCTGGGTGCTGATGGCCCAGCCGTCGCTTTTGGAGCCCAGAGCTCACCAGCAAAGATGACGTTCTCGCCGCCATGAAGGCAACCTGGAGCCCTACAATGAATTCAGGTCCCCTGTGTGACCTTGGACAAGGTGCTTACACTCCTTGCCTTCACTTCCCCATCTAGAAGATGGAGCTAGTAACACTTGATTTGCTCATCATGTTTATTTAAATTATGCACACCTCCAGGCAGAGGCAATCTCTTACAACGTGTCTATACAACGTCTAATAGAAGGCCCTTGTCTCAGCTCAACCTCTAGGTACTACACGAAGGCAAATAGTAGTACTTGGCAGACTACAGATTTCAAACTAGAAATCTAATACCAAATAGTTCTCATTCTCTCCTGCTTTTGGCGCTTGGCCCTATTCAAGATGATTTTGTTTTGGTTTGGTTTTTCTAAGAAGGTACAAGACCAAATCCTGAGGGCCCTCTGTCTCTGATTGCCATTGAAGTTTACATTACACTCACTGGCAGTTTGTCTCAGAAGTGTCCCAGGGTTTCCCCCTTAGATTTTTAAACAGCCATATGGCAGAAAGCAAGAAAGCATGAACTCTATCGGTTCCTGGAGCTGCAGCTGTAATCAGAAGCTTTATGATGAAGTTCAGCTGGAAGAGCAAAGGAAAAAAAAAAACACACACACACACAAAACAAAACAAGAGAATGCCATCAAAGTCTTTCAAAGACAGAAATTCATTTTACCTTTGTCAATGACTGTGGTTTTCAAGGATAAAGATCAAAGTGATGACCGTGGGCAGAGCTATGACAAATGCCGAGATCAGTCTGTTAAACCCTAGCATTAGCGCTACAGTTAGACTGGTGTCTAGACTAGCAGTGGGTACTCATGCCAGGTTTGGCAAACAGGGCAGCAGAATGCTTGCATCAGAGCTGTAGCAAGAAGAGTGAGGCATCCAAATTGCAGAGGGGAGGGACAATCAGACTCCAGCAGAGTGGAACTGGAAAAAGGAAGTTTAGGGAAAAAAAAACAACCACCAACCAACCAAAAAAAAAACAACCCACAAAAACCCACCACCAGATTATTGCCTGAGCTCAGGGAATACAGCTGAGAAGACACATCCCCCCCTCCCAGTTTTTGCATTGTGATTAATGTACACAGAAAGCTTAGATAACTGAGGGAAAGTAATGCCAAAATCTTATCAATACAGATGAGCTGGCTTCATATTCCTCCAGCCCTTTCATGTGGAAATGAGACTGCATTTGATGAGGCCAAGCCCATGTTTGAAATAGCTCAGCTGGGATGTGCGCGTGGTGAGGGTTCAGGTGCCTGCGCAGAGAATCGCTACAGCTGGATGGAAAAGGGAGACCTTACCTGAGGGCAGAGAGTACCTTCAGCTTCCTTGCTTTTTCTCTTCCTCACGGGGAGGACAGAAAGCACTTGCTCTGTGGTGTAAACGCATGCTGAAGTCTGAGCTGATCGACCACAGGGAGGCAAGGTGGTTTTGGCTGGTGAGGGGCCCTGGCCTGCGGGGTCTCCACATTCCTCCAGAGACCTCTTGCATGGACCTTTAGAAATAACACCCTGTCACTCCTTCCCAAAGGAGGAAGGTGGATAAATGAGGGGAGTACGCACACGCTTACAGCAGCTCGTGTTAGTACGCTTGGGGCCAGCCCCGCTCTCACACTGCTGCCCTGGGGCACATGCTTGCTCCAGGGCTGCAGGCTTGGATGCGGAGAGAGGAGCGATGGCATCGCTCTCTGCGTGTGGCACCCTGTGCCTAGCCGAGTCTGGGGCTCTCCTGGCCCGAGAATGCCACACAGGCTGGGTCCAGGGATAAACTCTAGAAAAACTGTGTGCTGCTGGACAGCCACCATCACCAGAGTATCTCAAAACTCCCCAGATACTTTAAACCAACCATTTCTTATCATAGTTACAGTGGCTTCCACCAGTCATGACGAGTTCAAAAGAAGCTGCAAACTAATGTGGGCAAATGTGATCTCCAATGGGAGAAGATAAACTGGAGGAAATATTTACAGAAACCCAGCTGGTTTCAGCTGCGCTTCACGCAGGGGCTTGCATTGCCCATTTTCAGGAATACAGCGTAGTACTTGCTAGAAACAATTAGCTAAGACCTAGACTGGTCATATGCTATTCTCAGCTTGGCTACTGACTCACCTGCATGGCCTCGGGCGAGTTGCTTGCATATTTGTGCCTTAGTTTACCCATTGGTAATAGCAGAGATAGTAACAGTCTCACAGAGTGGTGCGGGAATTAGTTAATTAATATTTGGAAAACAGTTTGTGCCTTGACGTCTTTGTGCCTTTGTTTACCCATCAGTAATATCAGAGATAATAACTGTCTCATGGAGAGGTACAAGGATTATTTAATTATTTGAAAAGCAGTTTGAGATCCTTGGATGAAAGATGCTATGTGAGTAAAACATATCATTAAAAACATCTCCCGGTCCTCTGTGAAGTTAAAATAAAGCTGGAGCTTCTTAGTCATTCAAATAATTAAACCATAAATACTGTTTATTTTAATCTTCCCTTTAAAAAAATAATCTAATCTAGGCAGTGATACCAGCCAAAGAATGAAAAATGTTTCAAATTCAGGAGACCTATCAATTTGAAGAGCTTGATTCTTAATTGCTTTTTGATTTCTATCAATTGAAAGTGAGAGCAATTGTATTTACAAATGCCTGCAAAAGCACAGGGCAGCTGGGAGGACACCCACAGCTCCTCTGCAGGGTTTCAGCCTGCACATTCACACAGATACAGCAGCTGTACACTGCGCCGCACAGGGTTTCTCACACTACCCAGGTAGATGATCCTATTTGACTTGTTAACCAACACGGAGGTGTAGACGAGCCTATCCTAAAGGCATGTCAAAGCCAGCTTACCCCCAAAAAACGTGGGTGCACTGAAGCAGCGTTGTAAGAGCAACTTCTCCTCTCAGGAATGGTGCTGAAGGGACACCTTGACCGAGCAAAGGTGCCGGGCATCAGCCATTGATCCATTCAGCCTTCTGCATCCTGGGCAGCACGTCTCTCCTAAAACTCAGCACTGACTGTGTGCCACGAGCCAGTGCGGCCCTGCCGGCTTTGCCCAGGTCCCAGGGGAGAGAAATCCCAGAGCAGCACTGACTGACGCTGGAAAGGAACAGTAGGAGAATCGGTGGAGTCTATATTTAAAACAGTCTTTTATTCAGAGAGGTACATGGCAAATGTGAAAGCCCTCGCAGTCACTTCCCTGGGGACTTACTGCGTATTGGGGCGTAAAATATATGCAATTGGCCCTTGCTTTGTCTCTTTCTTTCTCTCTAGTTTTTGTGTATGCTTTTGTTTAACAAACCACATAGGTGAAGAAGAGGTTTGCAGAATCAAAGTCACCATTTTTAATTGAACTGGGCCTCTTTTAAGGTTTAAATACGGCTGGGAACCTGCTAGCATAACAGTCTGCTGTAGTGGGCACCCAAACCACCACCCACATGAGCCTTCCACGGGCTCAGAGGGACTTGTCTCAGCCTTTTCATGGCCTCCCTCTCCTCTCTGCCCATAGAATATTTTGCAGCAATCGCCAATTAACCTGTGTGGGAATGTGGGGAGGAAGAAAGGATGTAATTGCCTTCCCGAGCTCCAGTGCTTTCATTAGTTAAATGTCCTCCTGTCTTTTCCACGCTAGTCCAGCTTCTACTGAATTTTCATCAGAGCAAAAGAGGCCTTTAGGGCCATTTGAAAGTAACCATCAGATAAAAGCAATTATCATCCTCCTTATGCGGCAGGCAAGGAAGCAGACACAGGTAGACTGGTCACACAGGAAGGAGAGGAGGGACCCGGTGACTCAGAGCTTTTGACTCCCAGCTGTCAGCTTTAGACGCCATTCCAGCAAGTATAAAAGCACATGGTTATCTCTGAACTCATGAATGATCCTATCGATTTAAGCCATAAACTTCAGCATCAGGGCCTTAACCACCTGCCTGTGCTCACCAAGAGCGGATAAACAAGAGTGCAGGCCTGGGAGAGGCCCGAGATATTCCTCTTGACATAGAGGAATAGCAACAAATGGTAGCTCCCCTGGTGCAGGCTTTTGTCTAAGAGAACCACCAATGGGGATGAAAAGGTGGCTTGGTCCTGAGATGAGGGACCCCTTGGGGATGACGTAGCTCCTGTGTTGGCCCCAGGAGCTCTCTCCATGCTGGGCATGAGTGGACTTGTCCACCTCCCTCACAGTTGCCCTGATGGATGCATGTGGAGGGCTGCTTAGCTGACTGCAGCAACATTGGCCTTGGCAGTGATTCCCCAGAGCACGATGTCCAGATGATGTGATCCCAGTCCCCAGGCTTTGCTGGAGGGGAACCAGGTTTCCCTGGAGGGGAAAGGGGCATTTGCGTATGTGATGATACCAGCTGTCCTCTCCTGACTGGGATTGAGTAAGTTCTTTATCCCTTTGCTCACGCAGAATCAGGAAATGACCTGGTTGCGAAGGAGTCTCACCCACAAGCAGAGGCGTCCCTCAAAACTCTGCAGCCCAGTTCAGGATACAGTGTACGCCCCCACAGCTGCTTTTGACCTTGCATTTCTAGCAAAGGGCTAAGAGATCAAGGGAAACAACATCCTGTTGTTGATGGGAGAGTGAGTGAAGCAACCTAAATTATACATGGCGTTGCCTACCAGATGGTCGGAGCGTCTCTCCCTTCTATTATGCAAAGTAATAGTTTCACAAAGTAGAGGGGACTGGAGATACCAGAGCACTTGGGAAACACGTCCCATAGCTGATTGAAAGGCATGTTTTACTTCTAGCTGGTAACATGGGATTTCAGCTGGATGCCTGTCATTCAACCCTTCCCCAGAGGTGAGAGGTATCAGCTCTGTCTCTGAGAGGGAGCAGAAAGACTGGGAACCCAACCAGAATTGGAGCAGTACTTTGTAACAGCAGGGTTTAGGTTCTGCAGACTGGGACAGAAGCTGGTGATGGGTTAAATAAAATGTTCAATAAACCTGGGAAATGCCCATTTTGCTTCTCACTTAGGAGGAGCTTTCAGTTTGGTCCTTTGTAGCTGCAGACACTGACTCGTGATCTCTCTGCTGCAGTAACGGTAGGGGCGTGTGAGCTAAATGAACCAATCCCCATTGCCTAATATGTCCCAATATTCTTCCCTGTCTGCATCCATCTACTGCCTCATGTCATTATGGCATGTTGACATGAAAACTGAAGGTGTGAATGGAAAGCTACTTCTGCTGGCTTTAACTTATGACAGTTCAGATATCGGCGCAATGCTCCCCCTGGAGCATGAAGCTCAGCGTGTGCTGAAGCAGCACTGGGCCATATTTCTGGGGCTGAGGCTTCCCAGGGAGCCCCGTGCCAGCTGGCTGGAAGCCCTCTCGATCTCGAGTTTGTTTGCAGCACAGACATACCCATCCTGAGGGTGGGGATGACAATATTTTCTCCACTTCATGACTTTACAATAATTTCACACAATAGTCCTAGTCCATGAGCAGAGCTCCTCAGCACAGCATTAACACCTATTAAGAACACGTACAGAAGTGACAGTTTCTCTTATAAGCCTTGCTAGATTGGCCCCCTTCATGCCCATTGTGCAAACCTACCGACAGGTGGGATGCCCGGACTTAATTTCACTGATAATGGCATCAATCCATACCTAAAATAAGCAAGCCACTCATGGCTTTGGTTTGTGCGTTATGCGATCTTCTGAAGGCTTTAAAAAGGGTATCACACAGATCTCGTACCCACGTATAACTTTGGTCTTCTCTCGGATGCAGCTTTCACTGGAGTAGTGCAAGATATAAAAATACGTCAGGCCTCCCTTATGGCTTCTTGGTAACTGAAATTCAACTGATTAAATCTCAGATTAGGAACGGTGGCGCTTGTTCGCAGTCAGAGCTGCGGGCTATCAGCTCTTGGGCTGATTTCTGAAGCAGTTCACTCTGATAAGAAGTTCTTTAAGAATCAGCAGCCAATACTGGACTAAATTCAGCCACCTTTCACTTGGCTGCAGACCTCCCTGGCACAGATACTGGAGCTTATAATGCACATTTAATTTTCCCCTCTTTCATTTTTCCCTAGGAATGCAAGGGGAAACAAAATCAGGAAAGGACAGAAGGGATGGAGGAGCCCTGCTTGCGCCTGGCATGCTGCTCGGGGACTTGGCAGTCTGAATCCTGCTCCAAGCCCTTCCTTCAGGCTACTGCCTGACCTCAGGTAAATTACATCACAGCTTCCCCATCACATCAAATATAGTTAAACACACCATCTTTTCTTAGCATTTACAAACCAACAGGTGGAAAGTGTTACTTTGGATCTAAGCCCTTGTCATATTGCTTTTTAAGACATATACTCCAAAAATCAAGGCATGAGAATATCAAAGGTTTCATAACAAAGTACAGAAAAACCCCAACAAATATTGGCTCAAGCCCTCCCTTTCAGGCCACACCCAAAAAGCAAGTGAGACTATAATGGACAAATCCTCCTCTGGCAGCAGGCCGATCCGCCAGAGCGCCATTCGCTGAGTCCTAACCTATTTCACACCATGCAAAATCACTGCGGGAAAAGGCTGACAAGGTTCAGACTATTCATAGCACTCTACCTTTGCTCACGACAGTAATGGCAGCCAATTGCTAGCCTCTTGGTGTCTCGCCAAAGCGGATGGCAGACAGCTGTCTGAAGCTGGGACCTGAGAAAATAGGGATAACATCAGGAAAAAACAAAAACACCTACTTGCTGTGGAATGAGCCAGTACCTGGTCTTGTGGTCCTTCAGCACTCCGTGGAGCTACTGCGTGCTTGCAGACTCGGGGCTGTTGGCACGTCTTGTCCTATTGCTGCACGCGAGGACTTTACAGCCAACGCTGCGAACCGGTGGCTTGGCTATTTCCGCCCTGCTTTGGCCTACCTGCGTGTGTGAACTAACACGCAGCCACCCCGGCGGGTCAGGATGGAGCAACAGCACCTACTTGGGAGTATTTGATGGCTCCTTTGAAAAATATCCCTGGATTTTTATTGGATCTTAGATTACCACAAAGTATCTGCCTGGATCTGGGCTTTGATTCTCTGCTCCATAGCTTTATCCCAGGCTGGCTGGGGTAGCGCCTTTCCCTCAGAGACCACAACTGACAGCTCTCTTCTCAGGGAGAGGGAGGAATGGGGCAGTGGTTGAGTTTTGAGGGTGGGGAGAGGGAAAGGCTGTTTGAGGCCTCTCTCTGCATGGGGGAGCTGCAGGGCTAGCGAGGATTATCAGGAATCATCTTATTTCTCCTTCTGTGGGCTGCTAACTCCATCTGGGGGACCACCACTCCTGGCTCTTCCTTTGCCCCCCTCCCCAGGTGCCACATTCCAGGCTCTCCCAAGTGAGCAGTGCCACCCCAGCCCTACCCCAGCCTCCCCACCGCTCCCCAGGCAAGTCCTGGCCCTTCAGCTGCGGTGTGGCAAAATTCATTTTTGCCTACGTGGCTGAGAAACGTTGACTCTTCATAAAAATACCAGCTTGCCTGCAGGGAATGAGGCGGAAGCTAGACCACTTGAGGCCTTTTATTTCCTGCAAAGGCGTGTTTGCAAGACACTGGTGGAGAGCCCTATGCAGATGAGTGACACTGTGAAAGGCAAGGCCAGCTCCCCAGTGAAGGAAGGGGGGAAACGGAGGTAGATCAAATAGTTATCCAGACCTCCATCAGCTGCGGGGCTGGCCAGGTGACAGTTAGGTAGGCTTGCCATTTTGTGTGGATGCTCACCTCTTTGCCAGCTGTAATAAATATGGGCTCCTGATGCCAACAGAGCTGGGCTGAGCTTCACCAACAGATATGCTTTCTTCCCCGCCTGCTCCGTTGGTGTGAGTGGCCTCATCTCTGCAAAATAAGCACGTGAAAAGAAGCTGAAATTGCCAAGTGGGAATCGGGTTTGTATTCCTGTTGAGAGCTGGCCAAAGAAGGAGAAAATATCAATCTCAAAAGGGTTTTCGAGATTTGGGCATTTGGCTTCACCTTTCACTATGTTTGAACACGATCTGTCAACTCCCATTAAGAAAAACAAGAGGGAGAATAGCCTAGACTTTAAAAGTCAGTGCTGCCATAGCTAGAAAACTCATGAAGCACATAAGAGAAAAAAGATTAGCCTGAACCCACGACTTGAACGCCCTGCAACCGATTATTGTAGGGTTCCTTTCTCTCCTGTGCTAAGACATTCTGGCCAGAATATTAGAAAGTGAAATGCAAAAAAAAAAGTTCTTAAAAGCTCTTAAAAATAATCCTCCTGCCAAAAGTAAAGCTAAATTGTGGAACTTCCACGTTCCTCAGCTGTGTATGGTTTGTGTTGGAGAAAATTCATGGTAGGGTGCAAAGATTTTACCTATCTGAGATTTGGATGGTTTCATTATTAGCAGGCCACAAACGAATTAGGTGAACGATGCAAAATTGACTGCCAATAAAGCATTTACACTGATTCTTCATTCTGTGTGAAACATCTTTTATATATATGTATATACTTATATGCTATAAATAATAGAAGTGATGCTCATATTTTATATTAGGGATGTAAACACTGGTCCCAACAGCAGTGGCAAATGAACCACTCACATTTTCTGATTGCATAATTTGCCTAGAGGATGGATACATAATTACACTATAATTAAGTATAATAAACAGAGAAAATGATTTGAGAAGGAAAAATTATCACAGCCTCAACCACATCAGCCAGAAGCTCTCTTCTAATTAAGTTATTTTATTAAACAAAATGTTTTTAAGGTGGGTCCCCTTTGAAAACGTACATTATAGCCCATGTAATGTAATTTACTCTATAAGTAAAACATGGCTTGTGTACGGACAGATCATATCTGATAGGACTCATGAAATACGCAGCCACTGGGTCCAGTCCAGCCAGGTGCCGAGTCCCTCACCCCCCTGGTCCAAGGAGCAGACCCTGAGTGCTGCTCCAGGAAACTGCAGCAGCATATAGAGCAGCCTTGCGCTCACTGATGGGCTCTTCTTATGTTACCTGGGTTTTTTTCTGATTTTAAGGGAGAAACGCCAGCAGGTAATTCTGATGTTGTCATCCTGTAACGATACGGTAGAGGCAAAGGACAACAAAAGAGGTAGCTCAAGCTACCCCAAATAGCTCATGCTCTTCGGAGTTGAGGGAGTCTTAAAACGCTATTCCCTCCCAAATGCTTTCACCCTCGCTAATTCTTCCCAGTGTTTGGCAAGATGTGAAGTTGGAGTTGGTTTTTATGTTACCGTGGCTGAAGAAATCCAAAACACTGGTTCACAAACTACAGAACTCGGGAAGACCACAAAATCTGGTACCTCGCATGGCCAAGGCCATCGGACACCCTCCAGTTCATTCCTCTTAGAGCTACAGCTTATTTTTTTTAAACACCTGCCCCCAGCTGCTTGGGGACTACAGGAGCTATCACAGAAGCCTTGGAGCATTATTGTGAAGGTAGCTACTGTTCCCCCTCCTCACAAAAAGTAAAAAAATGTTCAGCTTTAAGTTTCAGCCATAAGATTTCTGTAAACATCTGCCTCATTTCCACATTTCTCTTCCTCTTGTGAGTGCTTAGAGATTGTGATCAAGCCATCCCTTCGCCTCTCTTCTGTAAGCTCGTTAGATCATTCTGCCCGATACAAATCTCTGCTGGTTTCCTGGCTCTTCAAGGCTCCTACAGCCTTACAAGGTTCTTTGGGAAGATCTCTGTATATCAGTGACCTATTTTCTTAACTATTTACTCTCTCCTTCAATTCGCAAGTCACTTGTAAGGTTTATCTGCAATGATTTAGGCTTTCTTTTGGGTCATTGTGAAAAATAGCATAACCTCTCTAACACCTCCCTTTGGTACCTGCTAGGGATGAGATCTAAGAATGGACTTAAATCCAGCATAGGAGAAAATGTCCCTGGCCAAGGAAAATCCAGGGAAAGAATAAACTGTGTCCTATAATATCAGTTGTCCACAGCAGCACAAGGTCATTGAATTGAAAATGTTGAACATTATGTTGTGAGAACATCTCCGAATGCCCAATGGAGATGTATTTCTCTGGCTCTGTCTACTGCATGCGCAGCTTATTGGGTAATGGAGACAGCAGTGTGGTGGTCAAGAGGAATCTTCTCTTGCTTAGAGTTTTCCGCTCTTAAATGTTTGCAGACCTTTGAACCACAAAATGTGGTAGGTTATTGACTAGATTATTGATGCATGTGGTTACTGCTTGCAGGGTGCCCCAGGCAGGACACTTAGGTCATCACGGGTCCATATACTTACTCCTAATGATTACTTCAGTTTCCCTCCTAATCCCATGCATTTTCAGTTGTATAGTGACCTGATTTCAACTAGGAGCTTCCATGAGAAACCACGTGGCAATCACAGACATTGTAAACTCAAACCAAGGAGTCATTTTCAAATGCTTGGCAAACGCTAGACCACAGAAACTCAATGTGTCGTAAGATTCCACTTGGTCCCATCATCATGGGTGGGAAAAAGGAGGAGGATTATCCTAGACCTCAAAGTGTTTTATGAAGGGAGGCAAATGCTGCTATTCCCATTTATTGGATAGGGCAACAGCAAGTTGAGACTTGCACAAAGTCACCCAATTAATCAGCCAGAAAACTGCCACTGAAACCCATATTCTGGTCTAAACAGGTTCTCAGACTGCCCTCATCACTGTAATATCTGAGTACCCTCCAGTAGTACATCAGGAGAATTTGGGCATGTCTACACTGGCCGATGCAAACAGCTGCCTGTCAATCCAGCCCCCTTCTCAGCCAACTGGACAGAAGCCATCTCCAGACAGAAGCTGTGGAGCCACGTTAACACTGTCCTCAGCCCAGGTGTATGAACCCCACCACAAGTTGGGGTGAAAGCTCAACCCACCACCATTCTAACTCAGCTCTGTGGCTTCCAGGGTGTAGCTTGCTCATGGGGCATGGACGAAGCAGATGTGAGACTGTCTGTGAGAGCAGATAGAACTTTTTTTAATTCTAAATCCAGTTTCATCATCTGTAGTGCCCCCCGAGTATTTCCTCATGCTTCGGTTCTCACTGAGCCATGGAGACAGGGCACAAACGTGTTGGTTATCTGGTCACAGCCTTATGGCTCCTTTAGGGAAAGATCTGGAAGTTGATGATTTGAACAGGGATATCTGGATACACTGCCATAAAGAAAGAAGATCTCAAAAATATATTTAGTAAGTCAGGAAGAAGGACAGAGAAGGAAAGCATCTCTCTAAACTCAAGATCTACTTGTCATGAGCAAGAGTACTAAAAAAATTGGTAACTTAATGACCTGAAGGAAGAGTAGTTGTTATTACAGGGCATTGTACTGGCAAAGCTCCTCTACATCACAACAATAATTCTCTCTAGACTTCTCTTCCCTTCCAAGGCATGAGGAAACATCAGTGCATTTAGCTTCAACTCCCTGGCAGGCGGCATCACTTCCTCGTGAGAGGCAGGGAGCTGACACAGCGATGGGAATGCTGGCCTTTGTAGCAGCTACAAAAGCCCTGTGTGACCCAGTAAGTCTGACGTAGAGCTGAAGAAATGCGTCCTGCTCCAAGGAAGCTAAAAATCCCAAGGTGCCCTGAGAGCTTTGCCTGGACTACTCATGCTCCCAGGTTTAGAAATCCTTTGAGGGTTGCTAAATTCATACAAACCACTCCTAGCTCTGGAAGTCCCTGTGCCTTGAATGGTTAGAGGCTGGGAAAGCACAGCGTGGATGCGTCCAGCTCTGCTCACCCTGATTTTGCTTTCCTCCCCGGGCGCTTACTTCCGCCGTCTGCCAGCAATGGGCCATCAGGCAAGGTGGGCTTTGATCCGGAGCAGCACAGCTGCTCTGATGCTCTTGCCTGTTTCTGGATCTGAATCCCTGCTGGCAGGGATCCAGCAGCTTCACTAGATCATCACCCTTTGCCTGGGGAAACCAGGGCAGCGCGTAGGCGGCAGTGTTTCTTTGCAGCTTTGCATTTCTTGGACTTCTGCGCAAAGCCCTGAACGGTGAGCGTATGCTTCATGCATATGCAGAAAGGGCACAGACGCTGCTTGGAAAAAAAACGGACCTGGTTAACTTGGCTATGATCATTCAGGAAGTTTGTGGCAGAGCTGCAAATAAAATCCAGACATTTTGCCTTTTGGGCCTGTGTCTTCACAACAACACTGTTCTTCCTCTGGGCATCTGGGCTGCTTGTCTTATCGGGACTCGCTGCTCAGCATGTCTCCTTAAAGGGAAAGAGTGCTGGGAAAGCCACGCTTTAATTCTTTAGAGAAAATGACACCACCTACATAGGAAAACCCCATAGCTTTTTGCAATTATTGCCATGCATGTATATCTTTCCCTCCCTTTGTGATCTTTACCACTTCCTCACCATATGTAA
This sequence comes from Anhinga rufa, assembly GCA_013400875.1. NCBI lineage: Eukaryota > Metazoa > Chordata > Aves > Suliformes > Anhingidae > Anhinga > Anhinga rufa. Next base: position 9,865 of record VZTV01086650.1, on the reverse strand, counting down.
AAGGCCTGATCCTGATGAAAATAGTCATGGTTCCAGAAGTGCCACTCAGACGATGTTGATTTACCTCCACAAAGGATGTGGCCCGATGCTTTTGGCCAGATTTTTCTGCAAGCAGCCAGACACATCTCTCTCGCTTCCCCACCCAGAAAGCTGGGGGAAGTCCTGCAACAATAACCTTGCTGAACTTCACCTGGCCCACCCAGGGAATAGCTATTTCTGGACAAACACGGAAAACCCAAGCCTTGTCCCTTTAATCTAACATCTCATGCATGTTGCTAAGCCTAATGTTTAATTTGAAAAAAACCAACCTGAAAATAGCATTAAAGGAAGCAGAGGATTTGAACAGCACTATATTTTTAAGATAGTCTTTCTGGAAAACACTATATTTAAAAACTGACCCTTTTACCATGAGGTTTCTGAAACTATAGAGCCATCCCAAGCTTCCTGTGAGATAAGGCTTGTAATTTGGAACTGAGTAATGGAGTATAAACACAATTGGCTTTGTATTAAGAGGCAATGTGTAATCATCTGGCAGTGTCATATTGCCCCCACTCCAGAGTGGTTTGGGGCTATTTGTGCTGGAAATTAAATGAAGAGCAACACAATGATGAAGGTAGCTCATCCTCCATGCCTGACAGAAGGATGGTGTCTCAGGGTGTAAATCTCCTTGGGGCTCTGGAGAAAAAAACCCTACTTTTGAGCATTCATGGTCCCCTGCCTCCCACACTTGCAGGACTGTTGATTTAAGCTGTGAGGCTGCAACTTGGAAGGCAGCTGGTGAGCTGTGGTGGGCAGAGGTGGACACTGCAACCTCCTCTTAACTGAAGTGATACAAACTCAAGACTATTTTAACCTGAAGATCTCTTCCTTCATATTCACTTGACGTATTTCTGTTACAGGGATGGCAAAAGCAGAGAGAGAAACACAGGAGTGTCTGTGGTGGTTTTATGCCAAGCATAAATACCTGTGTAGGAGCTTTTCAGACCTCTCTGCACTCCCACAGCAAGGACCAGATCTGGCCTGGGTTTTTTAATTTTCTTCCAATTTGTTGGCGTGAAATCTGACAGCCAGGCAGATGTGTCTGCCTTGATCTTTGGTGTGGATCTCCTGTTGCACTCTCCTGTGTTTTTCCAAGCCTCAGTAGAGGAAAGTGAAATTGCTGTCCAGAAAACATTAATCACAGCATCTCAGATCTGTAAATTCTCAAGAGTTTTCCTCCTGGAGCACTGGAAGGCTTTGACCCATTTTCAAAAGTGGGTATAAAGCATATATACATAAGGAAAGCACACATACTTGTAGCATCTGCAAAAACATATGGTAGTCTCACATCCCACTAACCAGTTTCCTGGATTGAATGCATATAAGTGCAGGCTTTGTGAGAACTAGCAGTTTTTGAATGCTGGGTTTCTGACTCTCATCCCTTAACCACAGTCCTTCCTCGACTTTGTGAGAGATACCATTTCCCTCTTAATTTGGCAAGTTACTGCACAGGGCCTTTCGGGATACTTATTCATGTATTGCCATTTTTGCAGGTGAAACGACTCTCGGGCTCCCCTGACAGTCTCTTCACCCATCATTTCATTGCATACAGAGGTGCTGTTATCTCTGCTTAATCCTGAATGGCAAAAAGGAACCATTTCCAGGATCAGTAATGACACTTCAGATATCTTGGGATTTAGCTGGGCTGCTAATCAACAGAGCTCAGTGCAAATTTTCCCATCTAAATCTTTTGTTTGATGAAAGACTGTTTTGCCAAAGGATCTGTTTTCCTTAAATATACTTTTTTGAAGCAGAACATCTAAAACTTTTGGCTGTTGTTTCTGACAACGATATAATTTTTCCTCTTATCAACATTTTCTGTGCAAACATACCCACCTATCAGCATGTTTTCCGTTTCAGCAACCAAACTTGAGTCCAACATGCCTTCTGCGACGGCCGCCAAAGCAGCAAACCCTGAAGAATGGCTTTAAGCAAAGGCATGTAGATATGGAGACACCCTCCTGCATCTTTCTGTGCCCGTGCCTACGCCACTGCTGTTGCACATCAGTTTAAACTCTTGGGAACTCTCAGTAACGGAGATCCCAAAGCCTCTCTGTGCCATCAGTTCCAGCATCTCCCGCTCCTTACGGATAGAGCTTTCCTAAACTCTCACCTCCTCTGCTTTGCTGCAGATAAAGCCAATTAGATCTTGTCCTTCCCCATACAAATAGACCCAATGATCACTGTGCCCTTTTACCATACCCCTTTCAGCTACTGTTGTCACACATGAAGTCTCTCATAGCTGTCCTCAGTCTTTTCTAGACTAAACAAAGCCAATTAAAAAAAAAATTCCTTACAGGTCATGTTTTCTGAAACCTCTTATCAGTCCTGTTGCTCTCCTCCAGACTTCCTCCTGTGTTTACATCTTTATTTGAAGTATGGAGTGCAGATCTGTGGTCTGGGCTTCTCCAGCACCGGAATGACCTCCACATAAAGGGTGCTCTTAATACTTCTTCTAATAACAAGTACCTTTCTGGCCACAGCATCACACGGTAGACTTATATTTGAGCTTGTCCTCTACCAGCTCCCCTAGCATATTGCCAGTACCACAACTTGGTTCCTTATGTGTGTTTTAATTATGTGCTTTCTCTTTCATGCAAGGCTATTTCTAAAATTTATTCAGAACATTTAAAATCGGTCTCCCTCGTCTCTCAAAGTTAGGATCCCAGTCTATTTTATTGTTTTAACCAAATGTAAGAGCCCCGTGCGCTCCACCATCCACACTGTTAACAGAGATTTAAATGAACCGTGACCAGCACAGGCTTTTGTTGATGGTCCTCTCACTTTGACAGTGACTCACTCATGCCTAATCTTCAAGGATGTAATTCCAATCAATGGTTGAAAAATAGCAATTTTTCAGATAGATATAATTTCTGATACCAACAGCTTTCCAAAGGAGACCTGAAGCCAAGAGTGATACTAGTGAACAATAGGCGAACACCTACTCATCACCTGTACTGAGAAACAGGCTTGAGCACCAAGCCCTGAAACTACACTCTCTCCTTTTTTTTATAAGAGGACAGCAGTGAAGCCAGATTATTCATAGCTCTGAAGGCAGGATGGGCACATCAGTATGCCCCTAAAGCCAAGATGATGAGCTAATCAACTTCGCATTGTTAGAAGAGTCCCCACCTACGCTTTCACACAAAGGGCTGATTAGCTCACAGGTATGCAAAACTCTGGGAGGATGCCATCTTTCATCGCTACCAGAATATGCTTAATACACGTTAAGTTGCCAATAATTAAGTGTTTGTGTGTGTGTACGCACACGCGCAGCCACTTGCTCGGGTCCCAGGAGCTGCACTCATCCGCCCTGCACCGGGCATGCCTCCGCTGCTGCACGCTCAGCTGCGTCGTGGGGCCCTGTGCCGCTGGGCGACAGGACCACAGTAGCTACTGCCTTTGCAGCCCAAAGGAAGCAAAGTGTAACATGCTTGTTCTGCTTCCAGTGGCAGCAGCTGTGGCAGAAACAGTCACAGGCTGAGGGTGTCTGCATGGGGAGCAAGGGGGTGAGTCTACAGCGCGTGATGCACTTCCGCCACTCTTGCAACATCCTGGTGCAGGAAAGCACTCCACCATCGAAGTCACTGATGGAAATACTGAATCTGAGTGCCTGAGGGGACTAACACGTGGACTTCCCATGTGCCGGTATGCTCCGTACAGAAAGATCAAATAAGGAGCAGGACTGTAAGCGCACATAGCAGCGTATTACCGCTGAGGCTACTTGGTGTGATTCCTATTCCAAACCAGGAGTGATGATGTGAAGTATTGGCTCCATGTTTGGAGGTACTTAGCACCTCCTCCCCATCGCCATCCCATGGGATGCACATGGGCACAGCACTTTTCTCAGTAAGCGCTGGTTTTACACTGCTTCCGGTGTCACCTCTATGAAAACCGCTGCATGGCCCAAAAGGGAAATAAGTAGTGCGGGAGGAACTGGGAAGAGAAGTCCTTTGAAGCAACACTTTCCCCTCTTCCTCCAGTGGTGAAGCTGTGCTGTTTGGAGGAATATATGTGTCAAGTCTGCACACAGCCCATTGTGAACCACCAACAATGTATTTGTCCCTTTTCAATGTCCATCAGCAGTTCTCAAGGTGCAACAAGCTAGAATGATCTCCTTATGTCAGAGATTTACGTCAGAAGGAAACAAAGGACAATTTGAGGAAGAGACCCTCCCTACTACAAGAAAAAAAGAAAGAAAAAAAGAAAGAAAAAATCAGTAATGCATTTGCTGTCTTCCAATGCTGTACCTTATCTCACGTGCGTAGGAAGTAATGTCCTTGCTGCCTTTTTCTGCACTCTTCTTCCAAGCTCCTTGCTGAAGATTTGCAGGATGTCAGGAATGCCCTGTGGTCCCTGTTAGCTTAACAGTCTAGAAAAGAAGTGACCAAAAAAGTCATGCATTGAAACGTGCTTTTGACAAATATATAACAATATATGTTTCCTAATATGTTTTCTGACTATAGTGCATAAGCAGTAGAAGACACAGGAGCGTATCAAAAAATTGTATGCTTGCAGATAGAAGAGCGTTCTTTTATCTTGCTTATACGGGGAAACATCAGCCATTGTAGTATAGAGGATTTTTCTGTCTGAGGCACCCGTCTTCTAAGGAGCGGAGATGCTGATGGTGTGCCACCTGCATCTCCTCTTCCCAGGGATATGTGCAATGAGGGCTGGTTCAATCAAGCCCCATAGGAACTAAGTGTAAATTCATGCCCTACAGCTTATGGGGAGAAATTATCCCAGAACACCTTTGGTCTACTGCTGACAAAAAGTAACCGACTAAATCCCAAATTATTACATCCTTGTGGAGCTTTGCTGGCTCCAGAGGAGCAGTCCTGGCTGTATCAGTTGGGCTCCAGCACAGCCCCTTCACCCGGTGGGAGCTCCCAGCCCCAGCCCAACCACGACAGCTCCTTCGGACAGACCACGACCTCTCCATCACTGGCTGCTGTTCACAGCATGGCACATCAGACGGGGCAAAGAGGGAGTTTGCAGAGGCAGGCAGCTCCGTCTGCTTCCTCTGGCCAATTCTTGTACTTAATGCAAAGTGTTTTTGCTTTATAGAAGTCTTTACACCAAATGACTTTATCCTAATTACTGCACTACCTCAGTTATCGCCGCACAAACATTCCCTTCAGACCAACATACCGGCTGGGCCAGAAATCACACAATTGATGTTTTGGTTTCCACTGCCTTATCTAAATCCAGTTACTGCTCAAAATGAGACTAAGTCAACAGACTTAATTGAATGAAAAGGCTGTGAGACAACCTAGAGATTTGTGGCTGTGTATGTCCATGCATGAGTTAATCACTAAGCAAACACTTCGCAACAAACAGAGCTAGGCTGAGCAGGATAGTTTTTTCTGTGGCCTGGAAGCTCCCCACACGCTGGGGTTGCACGAGGCATTGTTGGGGCTGGCAGGAGCATTTAAACAGCATCGCAAACAATGTACTGCCATGGAGAAAATCTAGGGATGGACAATGGAGCAGGCCATGAACAAACACTTCTGCTTGCTGCCTAGATCAGGAGATAGCAGAGACCCTGTAGTAGTGGCCAAAAATAATTGCGCCCCTGCAATTGTTGCTATCCGGATATGCAAAATAGCCCTGCTGGCATCCAACAGCTGGGAGCAGGGAGTTGCTTGATGTCCTGAGCTCATTTCTGGGGAGGCAGCTGCCAAAGTCCGGATGTCCCCAGCTGTTAGCTCTTACAGGCATCACAGGTTTTCCAGGCTGTACAGCCATAGCATTCCTCCTGGCTCTGCAGTTCAAGAGAAAAAGGTATAAATGAAATATGTGGGAATAGCCACACTGTGTCAGGCCACCGCTCCACCTCACCTCTCTTCTTGTCTTCAATGCAGGCCACGAGCGGACTCTTAGGAAAGACCATTAAAACCTGTGTAGGGTCATAGCCAGGGTCTAGTCCCCGCTGTGACAGTGCTGCACAAAGCTTCTCCAGAGCTGCAGGATTTAAAGGACAAAGCCTTACTCTGCAGTTACAACTTGCCCTGGCAAAATCTATGCCTCCCCGTTTTCTACCACCTGCTCAGTTCCGAGGCCTTGTGTTGGTACCTGGTGCAGCTGCTGTTTAGGTAGGCTGCAGTGGAAATGCTCAGGTTCATGCCAATGGTTCCTCTTAGCCGTTGCAAGAAGGAAGGCTGAAGCTGCAAACCTCCTAAAACAGTCATTAAATATCTTCTAATCCAAGATGACTCACGTACTTTCCTGGCTGGTAAGACTCCATCAGGTGATGGAGACCCTGAATCAGGTTCTTCAGTAGGCAATGACAGCCTTACGGACATCTAAATGTAGCTTTGCCATGAGCAGTATAAAGACAGAGCCTTGCCTTTTTAGCTAGGGGGTTGTACACAATCTTCTCCGGAAAACTCATCCCAAGCCTCAGAGAGACACCATGCCTTGCACAGGCCACCCGCTTGTCACCACACTCTAGCGTGGGGCCAGGTCACCTGGCTGTAAAAATGCAACTGTGGCGGTGTCCCCTAAACAAAGGGGGATACTGAACTCAGCTAGATCCTTCCTCCCTAAGGGACGCTGCAGATGCCACTGTTGTATTTGCAGCCCTTTTGACAGTTCTTGCCTGTTGGCACACTGTACAAGCAGACAGGACAATGTTTCTAGCAACGCCAGGAAAGATGAGGAAGGTGATTAGCTTTGTGACCAGGTGCCGTGTGGCCAGAGTGCTACGCAACATCAAAAGAAACTGCTGCGGAATGCCCAGGTTGCAGGATACACCAATAACACGCAGAGCTATATTTCATTCCTTTAACAAGTGCTGAATATGCAAAGGCTCCTTTCCCAGCTTCTGTCTCTGTCTTGGAAGCTGGGGAAGAGCTGTGTGTATAATTATTTTCAGATGCCATCCACTTTATTGATTATCTGAGTGGGATGCGCAAATAATGGCAGCTAATGCCAGGAGCAGAGATCGAATGAAGCTCATTCCTTCTTGGGAAAAGCTGAAATAAAACCACTATTTGAATGGGTCGTTGAAAACAGGCTGGAATATATTCCCTATAGTCATTTCGAAAGTTCAAGGGCAGGGGAAAAGAAAAAATAAAAAAAGGAGGAGCTGTCTCTGTGTTCACTAAACTTCTAATATCTGAAAGTGCTTAAAAAAACACATATGCACTTTTTTTCATACAATCATGGAAAAACACACTAAGCTTTTGACTCAATGGTTTTGTTTTTCCAGTGAGTCCCTTCCAGGTTCCACACGCCATCCCATAGTCACGTCTGCTGGGTGAGCTTCGAGCTAACAAACTTTAGAAGAGCTCTCTGTGATTTTGCCACATCGAGTTTCAAGTATCGGCTTGCTGGAAGTGCAGTGGAGAGGGAGGAGGGAGGGAAGCGGTGCGAGCTTTGCCAACACACCTGCACAAGCTTTGGGCTCTCCTGGACACTCTGTGCGCTAATGATGTATAACCTGTAGAGCCTGGCAACACGCTCGCTGAAGACTATAACAGACAGGCTGTGCATGCCTCCGATTTCTAATTTCTTAAAACAAGTAATAAACCCCTCCTCCCCCAACCCTGTGCTGTAGGTAAATGCTTAGGATGGAAACTGAGATGTGTTCAGCTGGGCAGAGCTTCTACCAAGGTAAGGAACAAATGACAATTTAATTATGGTATTTCAGGTCTATGTAATTCCTCTTAAGCAAAAGGGAGGAAAAAAGCTAAAAGAAAGACAGAGTTCATTTCGGCTCCAATGTTCTGCTAATTTTTCTTTTGACTATTAGAGATGCAGCTGGATCCTATTTCTAATCCACTTTCAAATTTGCTTGAATTAAAATCCCAGATCACTGCTATGTTTTCAAGTTGAAGCGTGCATAGTAGCCAAGGTTTATATTGCAATTTCTGGAGTTATGGAATGATGAGCTCCAACAGAGGAAAGTGTGTTGTATGCCTGAGTCCTGGGGGAAAAAAAAAAGGTTGGCATCAGTGTTATTTGGAATTAGAGCCCACTTGTAGAATAAATAGCCTTCAAGTTAATACACTGGGCTACGTTTTATGTTTGGTTCCACCCGCTGGAACTGGTGGGTATGGAAGAGCAAAGCTGCCATAGTAGGGACGTAGGAGTGGGAAGTGCTATTTAATTACAAAGCCTAAACATTTTTGAACTTTCATCTGAAATTTAAAAGTTCCCCCATTAGTTTGGGGCTTATTTTAATATGAAATTCACTTTCTGACTAAAATAGCACAGTAAGATTGCCCTTGCTTTGAAATACCTGTACTTTCTCTGTTGCTACCTGAATCCCAGTCTAAAAGCTGACATTCCTCCTCCGGTATCCTGTTTATATCTAAATCCAGTAGCATAGCCTTGTTAGACTTTGCCACCTGGAAAGCACCGTAACTCACACGAAGTTATGAATCCCTATATTCTCTGGGCTTTCATATCTGCCATGACAATCCCCAGCCGCTGCCAGGTGAAGCCAGCCAGCCAGTATTTACGGAAAATGAACAGACTAATCATTTCCAATAGCAGGACATGATTATGATATAATTGCAGCAGTTTACGTTGACATCCAAGTGGACAGATACGAGCCAAAAATTGGAATAATGGCTCCACCCACCTACCACCCAAATGTAAACAAGCTGGCATGGTTAAAAAGAGAACTAGAAGACAGGGCTCAGGCGTTCTCCTTCAGCTGTGTTATGGTACGATTGCCAAGTTGCCACACAACCTTCCTGCCAGGCAATTTATCCGGCCGTAAACTGACCCTTACCTCAAACAGAAAGTTCAGCAGCTTCTTTCAGTACCAGCTTCTTCTCAGGGCTAGAAGTGCATTATCATCAGTAAGAGTGAGAGATGGTATTTTGGAGATTGGGTGTTGTAGGGTCACGACTTTAAACCTGTTAAGTACCTAAAATCCCGCTCAGCCTGAGCCATGATTGGCACTGTTGTAGTGTGTACATGTTACTGCCAGCATGGATAAGGGAATACCTGCGCAGGGGAATGAAGCCTCTATGAATACACCTGGAGGTGAATAAGACTGATAGCTTTTACAAAAGATACAAAAGACTGGGGAGTGGTTCCTTTGCCAATGGACGATTGAAAATCCAGTGGTGGATTGCAAGGAGCTTGATCTGATGTTGAGGGAAACTAGGGTAGGTCTTCAGCTAAAATAAATCAGTATAACAGTCCTGATACTGAGCAAAATCTGCTAGTTTACACTAGCTTTGTGAACTATTAGCCCCTTTCAGAGCAGAGTTTCTCACAGGAGAAAAACAAAGTTTATTCTTTCAGCAGTACTAGAGTCAATCCCACTCCACTGTGAGGATTTCCCTCATTAACAGAAAAAGAGAGAACAAAGCTATCTGTGTTTAGGTAGGAGCGGTCCTGAGAACAACCTTGAAATTACCCTTATAACTTTCTTCCTTGCCTCTCTACAAGTTGGCCTAAATTTGACTAAACTAAACTATTCCCCAAATTACATTTCCAACAAATTCATGACCCCGAATGAAACAGCATCTGCTGTTTGTTGATGCATCTTTGTGTGCAATGGTGCAATTCCTCATGACAGCATCACCAGGAGAGAACAGTTCCTGCTTGGCTTCAAGTTCTCACTCCTAAACCTGAGACCAGCTTGGCCTGAGTATGGCCTGTGACTGCATCTCTGGATGTCATGAACCTCCTCAAACGGGCTGGCTAAAAGGAGGAAGCTCTTGTGGAGGCTGGGGCACTTTATACTAGTGGAGGATCTGGCCTGCAAACACTTGCACCTGTGGTGCGAGGACAAATAAAGGCTCGTGCTCCAAAGCACGGTGAGCTCCCAGTCTCCTAAGCTGTATGAAATCCCATTTCCTTT
>VZTV01086649.1:187-26818 GCA_013400875.1 Anhinga rufa | reverse complement strand
AGCCCACCCACCGCACGGCGCCCCTCGGGAGGGTGGTCTCCTCCAGGCCCCAGGTACAGCGCGAGACCCGCGCGCGCTCACGTACGCGCGTGGAGCGGGAGCTGCGTCGGGCTCCCTCCGACCCCTCGCTATCGCTGAAATCTCCTTCCCAGAGGCCTGGCTTTCATTAGCAAAGAAGTTATTTCATTAGCCGGGGGGGGGGGGAATCTGTCAGCAGAAGCCTGTTTAAATTTCAGCACCCCAAAGAATAATGCTTAAAATAGTGGGATCCGTTCCACGGTCTGTTCTTACTATCAACCTGATAATGAAGAGGTCACAAGTAGACTTGTATCGCTGCTTTGTTTCAGTGGAGGAAAGCCGCTTAACCCGTCTTGAGGACACACTTCGCTTCGAAATAACACATGCCGTTTCACATGAAATCAATAGCAAGAGGAAGCGCCCGCCTCTGCTGCACTGAAACTCTACCTTTGGCCTCCCAGCACCTTGGAGAATGGACTCGATGAGACCAAAACAGAGGGATGCAGGGTGTGAGGCTGCCTGACAGCTCCGGAGCTGGTGCCCATTGCACTTGTCGTGTTTCATAGTCATCAGGATGCTTGCAGTTTTGTTGTAAGGCAAGGTGGGAAGTATTCCCTGCATGGATTTTAATAGGAGCTTTACTTGTTTTAGTCTCATACCTGCTTGTGGTTATGAGTCTAATTACATTTATGAGCATCGCGCGCTAAGCTGGGAGCAACGCCCCCTGTTGCTTATCGGTTTCTGAATTATTTGGGTACTCTTCAAGCCCATCACTACTCTCCTCTGCATCCCCCACGTGGTGAATAGATGCCTTATTGCAACTGCAGTATGAACTGAGTTTGTAACCATTTTCTTCAGAAGCGATGTGGAGGAGATGATGTCTCCGAGGAAAACACTGTGGGATCAGTGCTTGCATTGGAAGGGGACACAGGGAAACAGCACCAGAGCTGTGAGCCTGAATCCAGTTTTAACCTATCTCAGACTATGCTACATCTGTTGCTGAGGAGTGGGGGCGTTTCCCAAGGCTTGGTGTACACCCACGATAATTATTTTCTTATTTAGGTTTTGCCTCACTGTTGGAACATTTTGTCTAAACCCTGAATTCTGACTATTCTTCACTGATGGTGGGACTCCATTTACATAATGCGGCGGCTGGGTGTAACTAGCTGAAGCTAGAGCCTATTAGAAGGGCAGTTTCCCTGCAGTGCCTCTCCTGAGGAGTGCCCACTACTTGCAGCTGGAGGGACAAAGCCCTAGGGCTTGCTTAACCTGTGTAATTCCTCTCAGATTTAGCTGGTATGACAACAAGGAGTTGTCATTTCTTTCATCTGGCAATAGCTTGGTGATGCTAATGACACAGTTTTGAAATGTGCCAAAACCTTAGGATATACCAGAGTCTGGTTTTAACTTTGGCTTCAGCACAAAATGCTCTTAGTGCGTGGCTTAACCCAGCCTCTTGTCAGAGCAACCATACTGGTGAGAGAGGAGAAGACTGACTGTCAGGTCCCTGAGTGCACTAATAAGCCTTGATTGCCCTGACAATCCTCACCTGGCAGCTCCATCCACACCCTCTGCCTGCAGTGCGTGCCTGAGCCAGGCTGTAGGGGTTCCTGGTTCCCACAGCACTGCAGCTATGCCTGTACCTGGCTGGGGACCCCGTTCATCTGGAGCCCGACCCATGGACTGACTTCCTGGCTTGACCTTGGACCCACCTTGCCGTTATGGATGTGCCTCATGACCTGGGCTCTGGCCTGAGCCTGACTGCCATCCCCTCCTCTCCTCGCTCAGGTACTGTGGGCTGGGCCCTGGCTGGCGAGGCCCCTGCCTTGCCCGCCTGGCTGTTATGCTTGGCTTGTGGCTCCCTGTCCTGTCCCAACAGCCCAGCCCTCATTGTTTACTGATGCTGGGCTGCTTCTATTCATTGTAGGGCTCCAGTGACCCTTCTGCTTTCCCTCCAGGGCAAAGGATTCTCTGTCTCTAGCCTGCTCGTCTATGCTCTTTTGCTTTTCCAAGGGTAATGCCTGCCCCAGAAGCTGTTGCACTCTGGGGAGCTGCCTGAGAGGTACCACAGACCTCTCCGTGGGTGCAGGAGTCTGCCTGCAGTTAGGGGACCTTAGAAAACACAGGGCTAGAGAGGGAAGGGTGTTGCATGGCACAGAGCTTCCTCTGATTTCCTGGCAAGAGCAAAACTTTTGAGTTTGAGAGATGTAAATAAGGGTCAGACATTTGGTAAGATGGTGGACTTGCCTAAGCTTGGGTGTAGTTCAACTGCTAAAGGGTGGGTGAGGCACGGATTAGAAAGGCTCAGCCTCCTGCACCCAAAGCTTGCTTTCCACTTCCCCACACAGGAGGGTTAGGCAGGAAGCTCTAACTGCCTTGGAGGGCTGGGGGACTCCGCAGGGGCGCAAGAATCTATCTACCCAGATCAGTTTACAAGGCTAGGACCATACAATACAAGCTCTTGGAGGCAAGGGCTGTGTTTATCTCCATACAGTGTCGATCACAATAGGATCCTATTTCTGTTTAGGGCTTCCAGATGCAATGCTAGTCAATGTCTATAATAAACAATAATATTAATAATAAGTATTAACATGCCAAGCTGCAAATCACTGACACAGTTTTCTAATATTGCTGGTTACTTTCCAGTATTGTCCTCCAGCCTTACTGCAGTACATTGTATACAAAAGAATTGAAACCCAATAATCGGCGTGTCAAGAGTTAGAAGGCATGATCGCATTTTTTTCTTCCAAAATCCGTCTATTGAAACTGACATCACAACAAGTGAGTTCATTGACCTAATAAACCCAGTGTCCAGCATGCACGCACTGTTCTCTATACCCGGACGTTAGTAATTAGGCTGGTAGTGAGGCTGCTGTTGCATAGAATAACTAGTATGAAAATGGTAAAAGTTAAGCGTAATGTGGGAGAATAACGTAGTGAAAATGTAAACAGCAGACATCAGATATGACGCTTGTTTTCGCTCATGGGAAGACAGCTTAAAGGAAGACTTTAGCTATAATTTGTTTTCTCTGCTTTACTGAATCTATAAAAGGTCTACAATGATTTCATTCTTCCAACCACAGTAATGTAGCTTTACATTTGAACAGAAATATAGCTTTAAATTTAGATTTTAATTTCATGACTGATTGCAGACATAGTAGAAACTTTACCCTAAAATAACATTTCTTGTATAGCCAGCTCCTTTTGTGCTACTGAAAGAAATAATAATGAGAAAGTATTCCAGCAGGAGGAGATGGTTTAGAAGCAAATGGATTCCATGGCAACTCCTGACTCTACATGACACCTAATAACTAGTATTTATGTTGGAAATTGTCTGTGTTATCTTGTACCCCAGATCTGGTCATCTTATAGGGTTTTCCCCTAATTTTAAAGCAAAAAAACCCCAATAGAGTGGTGTTTTTTTTTTTTTTAATATAGATCCAAGAATTGGCACAAAGTCAAATGAGTTTGTCTGCCCCAAATGTGTGCTTAGGCAAGCTGTTTTCAAATGAATGTAATTAATTTTTTTGGAATTATTTCAGAAATAAAATATTTGCTGAGAAATGTATTGATCTGTCAAGGGAAGAGTTGTATAGGATCAGAACATTGGAACTGTGTTATTTTTTAACATTGTGAGATATCCATATTCAGCAGTTTGAAACATAACACAAGAAGATCCAACCAAATCAGACCGGTATCTTGGTTCTCACAGTGCTGAATGCACCAGGGGAATCTCGTCATGGGCAGCTGGAGAATAACCCGGTGCTGTGGGCATCCTCTCTGCAGTCAGTCAGCCTGTTTGACTGATTTATGATCTGAAGAATGTGGATTTATATCCTATGCCATGATCCAATCTAGTGCATATGTGGGGTCTGACAACTGTTGCTGTTTGAGTGTGGAATATTTGAACTTGCTATTTTATACCTAAATTGAAAGGAATCTGTTCCTAAACTGTCATGTGGTAAGTAACCTTTGCCAATGGCAGTTGCAGCAGTACTTCATGACCAAGAGAGCGTTAGCTGACGTTAACCCTGGACACTTTGTTGCCTGGCTGGTTTCTCAGTCAGCTCTTGCTTAACTGTTTGCTTGAGGGCCTCAGATGGCAGAAGAGCATAGTCTAGGCGTGTGTGTGTGTGAAAATAAAATATCTCCTGCAGTCAAATGAAAGCTGATTTAGGTTTGTGTTGCTCATCCCTCTTCAGCATGGGTGAAAGAATGAAGAAAGCATGGCTGTAGAAAACTCCTGGGTTTGTGATTGTTTGGCCAGGGACAAGTGCAATCGCAGACGGTGTTCTAAGGTGCAGGTGAAGGGTGGCCAAAATGAGAAAGATGGAAGACTCTAGGGTAGTCTAATCTTATTGCTAGGTGTTACTGATAGTAAAATGCCTATTGATACCTCTTGAAGATGCCTGATAGCATTTAACTTTTTGCCCAAGGGAAGGAGTGCTTTTTTTCCTCTTCCTGTCCATATAGACAAGACAGGCCTTGTTTATTACCTATTGCTCAAAATATGGAGTAATCTTGAGCAAATACACTAAATGGATGGGTAGAAAATGTGAAAATGAGGGTTGGTAAACCATCTTTTACTGTAGCTCACAATTAGATGCTGGCATGGAGTTCCTTCAGTGGAGATCCTGATCTGCCACAAAGATATTTGTGACTAGCGCTTGGGATCAAAACCAAACTACTTTAAGAAGGATTATAATGGATCACATAACAGAGGTGATGGCGGGGGGTGGGGGGGAAGGCAAGGCAAGGCCACAGTCAGACCTTGGAACAGAGTTTAAAGATAAAGACATAGAAATGGAAAAGGCAATGGAAAACGCAGAAAGCCTGGAGGAAGGTGCTCTGGGTAGCAGCTGTAATAAGAAAATAGTTTTTTAACTTGTTTAGGTGTATGTGTTTATTTTTATCTGCAAGAGAAAAGAAGGTACATTGCAGAAAAGAGGAAGAAGGGTATAAATAAAAGAGAAGCAATGCTAGACAGGTTGGGAAATTGAGAAGAATATGAGGTAAGGGCTGAAATGGAAGAGTGAGCATAATTATGGGAAAGGAAGAATTAGGAAAAATAGAAATTTCAAACAGGGAATTACTTGATTTATCCTTATTCCTATATCTTATTACATTGCTATTTCTCATGGCCTGAAGTTTTGTGGTTTGGAGAAGAGATGGCAGAACAGTGTTGCACTGGTGATCTGAGCTGGACAGGGATTCTCATATGAGAAGATAAGTGGCAGATAAAAGAATGAAATAATGACCATGGACAAAGTTTTGGGTTTGGTGTTGTTTTTTTTTTTTTTCCTTTTTTAATCGCAGGAAAATAAAAGGGTATAAGTAAAGAAATGGATCAGTGGAAGTTAATTTTTAAGGACATTGTCTTCTCCAGTTACGCATAAACCTAACGCGTAGACAGGGATCTGATTCCAATCAGTAATCTCTTGTTGCTTTGATCTTTTGGAAGAGCAATTTCTCCTCTGAATGTTAGTTTTGGTGGGTTCTTTCCTTCTTTCCATAGTGGTGGCAACAGTAACTGCTAACTTCAGTGGCTTGTTATGTTCATGTTACTTATTAACATGTTCACGTTACTATATTTTTATATATATAATTATAGATCTACATATGTAATATTGTACCATGAATCTCTATTCTTCCTTCCCTGATAAATGTTGACATAACTGACTATATTTTATTAATGTCACATGCTATACTTCCAAATATAAGGATATGGACCAGTTTTTAATGTGGACTACTTATTCTTAATGTCAAGTTGGTATGATGTAACTTGAGAGCTACAATCGTAGGTGTGTCAAATGGAAAGAAGAGCATACATAGTTTATAAAATGAAGAATATGCCCTTCTTTAGGGATATAGCCAGGAAGGGATTTTTAAGTAACAAGAGTCTCACCCCTAAATGCACCCAGAGTGGAATTCAAGATGTGAGGTGCTGAAATTCCCCTATCTGGTGAATATGGAAAATTAGGTATCTCAAACGAGACTGGATAAGTGCATGTGAAGAGGGAAGCCTGGAACACAGAAATGTAGCTTACATCTGGTACCTTGCCTAAGACTACAGGAGAGGCGCTTGCCCATTTAGGATAAGTTACGTGGAACCTTCCCCTGAAAGGGGAAGGCTTGCTGTCTTTCCGAACGATAGGACTTGTGCTTTCTTATTTAAAAATTAGCTATATTCCACTGTCCCATCTGCTCCCATACAAAATTCCCTCCTTCGGTTCTTTCTTCCCTTTTCTGACCGCATTTTCCCCTAATGAGCCCTAATCACCAGGTAAGCGGTAGGGGTATGCTTTTGTGGAAGCTGTGCCATCAAGCCAAAATAATTTGGTGCAATGAAAGCAGACGAGATTGTATAATGAAACCAGACAGAACTGTTGCCTCACAGCAGCCCTGTCTGTGTGACTCAAAGCTCTGTCCCTCCTTGGAGATGGGATTCTTACCTTGTTTTTCTCATTAGGGATATTTTTTTCATCTAATTTCATCCAATTAGCAATTTTTCATGGTCATGAGTTCTTAGACTGTTCCTGTAAAGTCAATGGTTCCTAAGAATTAAATGACTCTAGGACATTAGCTACCCATCCAATTCAAGAAAATATGATTTATCCCTGAATTAGAAGTGTTACAAAATCTGCAGCTGTTAATCTTTGAGTCCTAGGTCTGAGTGAAGGATTAGATAAAACTAATGCTACTGTCTATTCACCAAATCCTTTGAAAGTAATAGCAGAAACTAAATTTGATCTTCTAATAATATATGTTGGGAATGCATTTCATCCCCTGATCTCGGAAGCAAAGGGCAATGAATCAACAGAAAAGAAACTTTAGCGTATTTTTTGGTCACTTAATGTTGAGATTTCTTTCCAAGTTCAGTTCGTTTCCCTAGCAGCACCCATATTTCCCAAAAGATTTTCACTGATTTGATTAAATTAATCCAGCTGTTCCCCAAGATTTTCAGACAAATAGGTACTACCTGTTTTTAAAATAAAGAAACAAAGTATTTGGCATTCTTGTCAGTATCCTTTTGGTGAGATTTTTCCTTTTTTATTTCTTGTTTACAAAGAACAGACTATTCTAGCAATCCATCTGGACCATTTATTTCTGAAAAAAATCCCTGTTTCGTAAAGGTTTTGGTCCTTTAAGGTCAGCATTCCCTGACGACCCTGGTCCTGGGAAAATTTTGGACAAGGTTCAGTTTAGTTGAGGTGCATTTAAGTTGGAATAGAAATTTAGGCTCCTGTTCCCAAAACAGCGTGTCAGAGCATCTCTCTGGGCACCCCCCTTGCCAGTGAAGGAAGCTGAAGCATGACCTGGAAGGCTGATGTGCTCGGCCCCTAAGGTAGGATGTGTAGGGCAGAGCGTGGGTGTGTGCTTCCACAGCTTCTAGTGGAGCTCGGCTGCCTCTGTCAGCCTCGGAGTCAGCACAATACCTGAGAGCTGGCACCTGGCTGACCACCTCCTACAAGCCAGACAGAAAATGAACTAAATGTCTGGTGTCAATCTGTCTCGGAGTATAGAGTAACACTGATGCAGGTATTTTGGTTTCTACAACAAAAGGGAAGAGCTGTTACTGTGTCTTCTGTGACAGTTTTTCAGGGAGCTCCAGGCTGTATTTATGTGCCAAAGATGATGCACAATGACCTGTTTTTCTGCCCCAAAAAATCTAAGTGGGAAAAAAAATAATCACTTTCCACACCTCAACAAAATAAAAATCATTATCTTATGACTTTTATATTGCAACATCATCATGCTTCATTCAGCTTGCATAACCCAAATGTCATATCTCCCACTCTTAAGCACCTAAGTAGTTTGAATGTCTCATAGCTTTATGAATGGACATAATTCTAGGAGACTGGTAGCATTTCTTGGCTCTATAGGGCTGGACTAAATGAATTAATTGATTAAGTCAATTCCTTTTAGCATTACAACTACATTAATTCATAACTTTAAAAAAAAAAAAGGATTTAGCAGTCTTTTACCCAAATATCACCTTATAAAAAAATAAAACAAATTTGTATATTCATTTAGATTTACATGATATGGATAGTTTAGAGCTTAGATTTATTAATTCTAGTTATGCTTAGAACAGGTAACATCAAAGAATTTCATCCAGACAGGTGGATGATTTTACTCTGAGTGGCTTCCTCCCAAAGGATTTTGTTTCTCCCAGTCCTTATCCTACTAAAGTCTTTGTTTCAACTTCTACTCTTGGAGTACAAGCCAGAGTCTTCCATTCTCATTTTTTTCCAACTTTCATTCTCTTCCCCAACGCCCCCAAGTTTACCAACTCTGTCTGTTGGTAGCCGTTTTCCAGTGAAACTCACTGAAAAATTAAGTGTTCTGCAAATTGGATGTCTAAGTCAAGTCTTCAGGGTTACAGTGGCATCTCCTCTTTTCTTGTGCTCCCAACTTGAAGAGTGAAACAGTTTTAGGACCAAAAAAACCTATTGTTGAGTCAGCTGTTATCAGCTCTTGTAGGTCTTGTAGGCTTATGGGATGAGAATGCAGTAATCAGATGATGAATATAGCTGCAAGAAAAAAAACACCTGTTGAGCAAGTTTGTTTCTGTTTTCTCCAAGTTTTAAGTTCACAGCCAGACTACTGATAAGACTGAACAGGATGAAAAAGCTGTGGCAGGGGTCCTTGGGTGTGTCAGATGCTGTGAAAACCTGGGGACCATCAGCAATGTTATGGCAAAAGTCCTCTCCTACTGCAGTCCAGCCACAAGTTCTTGACATGGAATCAATTAAAAGAAAAAAAATTATGAAGGGGAATTATTTGTAGGTGACCAAGTCTGTGTATAGTTTACCAACAGAAGGCAAAAACTGTTAGCAAAAGTTTCAGAAACTTACCCAGCTGTGATTTCTTCTGAGTTACTGGGCGGCACTGCAGAAGATGGCACTGCAACTATTTATATGATTGGGTGAAAGCAAAGTGTTAATCCTTTATGGATTTCTAAACCTTTTACTTAGGGCTTTTTGTGAAGATGCAGGAAGCATTTATCTTCTGATGCACATGCCATTGTATGTAAATTATGGAGGCACTGTTCTCTGGAGAAGTGTAGAACGTGTATTTTCCTAATATCTGCAAGGAGGAAGCTGAAAGAGGTTGCGTGCAATGTTTGTATGTAGGAGTCAAGTAAAAATGTGCTAGATGCACAAAGGCAGAACTTGACTAGATGAGTATCATCACAGGCCTATATGGCCTATAACTGTTTCACTTTGGTCAGGTCTGAGCATTTCATCACCAAGAAGAACTGAGGAAGAAGCTCCACATCGCTCTTCTCCCAGATTAGCTGACTCCCTCTTTGAATCAAGTCACTCAGAATTAAAATCTAAAATTAAACTGGTATTTGCCTTAATCATACAGCTAACTGTGCTGCGTATTTTGCACCTGTCTTATTTGCTTAATATATTCTTGGAGTAACATTGCATCATATTTTGAGTTTAGCACGGTAGGGCCTTATGTGGTTATTTGTCGATCTCAGCTTGCAGGAACCTGATCGTGGACCAGGACTTCCTCTGTGCTACGCGTCCTATAAACAGAGAATGAAGTTCCCCTAAAAGTCCTGTCCCAGAAAGCTTAGTCCAAGTGTAACATGAGAGACTGCGCCACTGTGTCGGCAGGGGTGGGGGGTGGGAGGGGACGGGGCAGAGCCGTGTCAGAGAAACAGCAAGATGCTGTAACTGGGCTAAACTGTTAAGACAGCCATGTAGTCTGTCTTGGTTGAGACTCGAGAAAGTTGAACTATTTTAAGTTGTATTTTAGATAGGGCAAAATAGCAAAAAAACTTTAGGGATAAATCTTGCTTTGGTGTGGGTGAATGAAAGGGCCTTTTTATGGAGATGGCAGAATCTTCTCAGTGATTTTTCCAGCTCTCCCTTTAGTCATTGTAGTCGTTGGAGAAAATAAAACAAGGCTTAATTGCAGAATCTTCACAGCTACAAAGACGACAGTTTATCAGAACCTGATATTACTGTGCTACTACAATGAGTAATTAGTCCCTGATTAGTTGGATTTGCTGACAAAGACATGATGGGAACTCACCATGTGTTATTGGCATCTGAAACAATTTTATCCTGTTAGCTAGAAGAAAGTACTGCTGTCAAGTACGTAAGCCTAATTTTCCCACATTAGCACTACACATTAAAAACTGAGCTATTTCCATTCCAAGGTGCAAATTTGCTAGTGTGTGAAGAATGCTGTTTATCACATTTATGTAGAGATTTAGAGTGTAGTTAGAAAAAGATGGTGATATTTCTAGACTCCCTTTCCTACTGTTCTTCTTGCCAGTAATTAATAGCATAGCCCTATAACTATTTGTACAGGTACCACGTTATCGAGAGCATGATTTTTTCAAAAATGCTCAATTCACCTTTGCTGTCATTACAATTAGTGGGAATCTCATTACTTGTAATAACATCCAGCACAGAATACTTTTCATTCTTTATTCCATTGGTTCTCTAGCACATGAACAATACTTCTAGCCAATGTATCTATTTACTTTCTTTCCCCCCGCCATGTTCTCATTTCTATTCTAAAATCTAGATGTAGACACCCGGGGGGTTAGGGGAGGGCCTCCCTGCCATGGTCACTTGTGATAATGTTAATGAGATCTGCATCTTGTCCTCTCACCTGCACTACCTGTCATTGTGTGATGGGATGTCACCAATTCTGCTGTGTACGGATCTTCTGCAAGGAGAGATACAAGCCTTCTATTTTGTGTGTGTGTGTTTTTTGAGGGTTTTGGTAGGGCGAGACTAAGAGGAAGGGAAAAAGCAGCAGTGAAGCCTAACGCATAGGCGTGGTGAAGATTTTACATTCTTTATTTCTGAGGAGACATTTGAGCAGAGAAGGTGGTTGTGATTTTCTAGGAATAGAGATGCAGAAGAAAGGTGTACTGACTTGGAGAGTGCCAGATTCAAATCACATTGATGCAGTGTGGAGCTCATTAGAAGATCTGAGTACAAGACATACTGTAAACATATTTAATTGCAGGATGGCATAATCACTGTGGAGAATCCTTTTCTATGGAGCTTGTTTCTTCTGTCTAGATTGAACCCTCTGTAGGAATTATTTACACAGCGACTTATTTAGCACAAGCAGTACAATTGCTTTCCAGAGAAGTTCCTTTAATATAGAAGTTCCCTTCCCATACTTCATGCAAGCAGCTTAACCTCTCACTGCTACCAGTGTGTGCCATTAATAACAAACTTGGTTGGTTCATTCCTGAGCTTTTGCAAATCACTTCAGGAAAATGTGCATCCAAATTTCTGTGGATGTAAGTCTTGGCACAGCCTGCTGAAGTGCAGCGTGCTCTGAGAAGACATGCCATTTAACAAGATATAATTTTAAAAAGGCAGGTGGGAACTAAACATAGCTGATAGAATAGGCATAGCGAGTAAGTAGAAATGGAGTGCCCATTGTCAGCAGCAGCCCCACTCACTTTTTTGTAGCTCACATGTCTGTCTGGGCATCCTGTGGCATCCAAACCTTTTTTTCAGAAAATATTTCTTCTTGTGAAACAGGAGAACTCTCCCTTCTCATAAAATAGCTTGCGCTGTACTATGGAAGAGAGAATTTTGAACATTTACAGTTCTTCTGACTTAGAAAATAGCATGGGCTTGATTAGCTAATTAAGCTTCAGCATGTTGGTATCCACCCTGTGGTATTGGCATATCTGCACAGGGATAGCAAAAGTGACACAGGACCTGTGGAAGACATGCTGTCTTCTGGTGTGGGAACTGAAATATCCTCGGTGATTTTAAAGTGTATTAGATGCAGTTAAGCAACTGAATTGCTCATCCATGACTAAACAAGTAATAAGGGCTCAACTTGATTACCTGAATGTAGATGCCTAGTGCTATTTCAGAGGCTCTTACGTTACCTGAGGCATTCAGAAAGTGACAGATACAACAGCATCACGTTTCACATTCGACAGCCCTCTGCAGATGGCGCATGTTCTGGAGCTGAATGTAGAGGCCAGGTGAGATACTGCTTATTAAATGGCACTAGATATCTGCATGTCAGCAGCTAAATCAAGGCCAAAGGTGTGCAATTTAGCTGGAAGAAAGGATACCGAAAACTAAAAATAATTACAAGTTTATATAAAAATCGCTTACACAATTTACTGTGTCATATGAGGTGTAAAGCACACTTGGATGGATGGGTGGCTTCTTTTTACACCTGTGGCTTGGCTTTCTGGTTACAGAATTATCATACAGATTTTTTTTTTTCCTACTCTCAGTATTAGTTCAGACTTTTTTATGGAGACCTTTAGGATGCAGAAAAAATATATATTGTTTGCTTGTATTACCTGACTTTGTCCTGCTTCAGTACTTACTACATAGGCTAGAATAGTGTCCATGCCACATTGCAGAGAGATGAGGTTAAATTCCTTCTGTGATAATTTACTGCCACCGATACGGATAACTGTCTCTGAACAGGTGTGATTGGAGGGTTTACAGGTAGTGGAAGGAGCTAAAGGGAGGGGTGGAGGCAAGACAAGAGAGTGATGATTTAAGAACCAGCTGCAGTAAATATGTCTCTTGATGGAGAAGTGATGCCTGTTCATCAGACTGTCTTAAAAATACCACAGCCTCTTTTTCTTGAGTGAGGGAGCAACACAGGAATTTGGATTCAGGCTGTGATGTGCAAGAGCAGATGCACCTTCTTCTTTTTGTAAGTCTCCCCCAGAATGAGAAAATTGGAATTACAGAACTTACCTTTCTTTAAATGCAGCCCATTCATGAGTTCATGACTTACACTAGGCTCTCGGATGGAGGTTGATAAGAGACTTCCTGAAGTTTCCTTTCAGGATGATCTCTAGGTAGAGACAGTCTCTAGAAGCAAACTAATGACGAGGAAGGGGAATTTGGGGTCAGCGGCATAAACCCCTGAATTCATCTGGGTGAAATTAGAGCCTCCAAAGATTTGACTTACAACAAAAGAGGAAGACCTGCAGTAGTGAAGAAGGCTTCATGGTGCCACTGTGATCCGTTCACTGCTTGGACTAGAACCAAAATCTTAAGTAAGGTTATAAACAACAGATCATGTTGTAAGAGCTCCTTAATAAGAGTCAGGGGATGGTTGTACTTACCCACACCTCCTCTAGCTCCTGCCAAGTGCTGCTGTGGTGCCATTGTCAGATTAGGACAGGGTAAGATGGAAAGGGCTAAGTCACGTAGTCAGACTTAAATACATCTTGATGCACAAGATGGGTGCGTTTTTTGTTGCTGTTTCCAAGTTTTGGAAGAAGAATCATACCTGAGCAGGCAGCTGCTCCAAGAAGGGGAGGGGGGGGGAAGAAAAATAAAAACCTGCTTGCAAACTGGAATGAGAAACTTAACATGAAAAATTTCTGCGTGTGCTGTCAATTTGCTCATTTATCCATAATGTTGATAATGACATCACCAAAGTATTTATCTCTTTTAAAAAATTCTGTGTTTGTTTTTCATACTTTTTTTAGACTATTCTGGACTGGACATATTTAGACTGGATTGGACATATTGATTGTTCCTTCTAAGCAGCTGTTTCAAATGCATCAGAATTCCTTCTTTTGGATTTTTCAGATAAATACTGAGACTAATCGATTTGCTTAAATTCATTCTATATTACTTCAGACTTTGTCTTTATGAATCCAATACTTCTGTTAAAAACTTTCATACATGTTATTTAGAAATTTCACCAAACTATTTCTAAAAACCATTAACGTGCTAGGAAACTAAATGCAGTATTTCCAAACCAAAGTACAAATGGTACAAATGACATTACAGAAACTCTTTAACTGATTATACAGAATACTGAAGCTATTGTCTGCTACGTGGCAGTTAGACTAGTTTGTGATGTGCATTTACAAAGCAACAAGAGCTGGTGTCACTGTGTTGGTATGTTGTTTGACTGTGGCATAGCTTTTTTTTCCTAACTGATTAAAATTGTTGAGGGACAATATATTGCTTCAGCCAAGAATTTTCCCAAAGAAAGGACTTAATTTTCTGTGAAAATTTACTTGCAGTTTGGAGAAAACAATTCTTTTAAAAATGGGCGTAGGACTAAGTAAATGTGTGTATAACCAAACTTTTGCCTACCAATTGGAAAAGAATCTGTTTGCTGTGTGACGCAACACTGTATTGGATATAGTCTGAATGGCAAAGGCGGCAGTTGTGACATCTAGCAGGCTGTAAATGTAGTGACAACTTTTTCTATTATGATCCCATTTTCTTAGGCAATAAAGTCAACCTATAATAATGAAATATAAAATTTTTATCATCATCATGTGATGTGAAGATCTGTGAAAATGCTCAACTATTTTAAGAACTCCTCTTACCATTTCAAGGTGCCAGATATATGCAATAAATTAATGTTTAACTACTGACCCTCTGAAACCAGCCAGCCTTCTCTTTGCTGCAAGGTAGTGTTGCCAGCAGGTCGAGGGGGTGGTCAGCACGGCTGAGGCCACACCTGGAGTTCAGGGCTCCCCAGTATAAGGGAAGCACAGACATACTGGAGAGGGTTCAGCAAAGGGCCATGAAGATGGCAAAGGGACTGGAGCATATCTCACATGAGGAAAGGCTGAGAGAGCCAGCACTGTTCAGCCTGGAGAAGAGAGGGCTCGGGGCAGGGGAATCTCATCAACATGTATAAACACCTGAATGGAAGATGTTAATGAGGACGTAGGCAGCCTCTTTTTGGTGGTGCCCGGTGACAGGACCAGAGGCCATGGGCACAAACTGAAACACAGGAGGTTCCCTCTGAATATCAGGAAACACATTTTTACCGTGAGGGTGACCAAGCCCTGGCACAGGTTGCCCAGAGAGGTGGTGGAGTCTCCATCCTTGGAGACACTCAAAAGCAGCCTGGACTTGGTCCTGGGCAACCGACTCTAGGTGGCTCTGCTTGAGCAGAGGGGAGTTAGACCTCCAGAGGTCCTTCCAACCTCAGCCATTCCATGATCCTATGCGGGTGCAGTACCACCAGACTAATTTTTTTTTTCGGGAAGCTTCCAGGCAACAACTCTGCTGTATTCTTTCATCTGGTGAAA
Organism: Anhinga rufa; assembly: GCA_013400875.1. Taxonomy (NCBI): domain Eukaryota; kingdom Metazoa; phylum Chordata; class Aves; order Suliformes; family Anhingidae; genus Anhinga; species Anhinga rufa. Next base: position 11,754 of record VZTV01086649.1, on the reverse strand, counting down.
CACAATGGAAATGACAGCAAAATGATCCCTCAGCGAGGTAATGCTTATCATCTAAATGTACAGCTGAACAAGTTCAAATATTAATATTCAGTTTAAGGTCTAGTCTCCCTGAATGAAGATGGGTGATGTTTTTGCAGTGTGTTGCCTCCAAGTACTCGCTCAGCATGTTGAATCCCCTTAAGGTTGAGAAGAGGACTGACCTCAGGATGTGTAGATGGAGGTAAGCAGTCTAATCACTGTATTGTGCAGGGGACAGATGCTGCTACCTTCTCCCTTCAGATTTCTGCCTTGCAGACGGAAATGCCTCCACGGTACTATCACCGAGCTGGGCATCTCTTAGACACGACCTACCGTCTGGCAGAACTCTTCCTTGCTCATCAAGCTGCCTGGTGTAAGCCCCATTTTTGAAGCCTCACTCTCCCTTATTTACAGAATGTAGTTGCCCACTTTAGCACTGAACCCTAGACCAGGACACCTGATTTTGTATGCCTTAGTCCTTCAAAATTCAGGAAAACACACTAAAGAAATTGTAAATATGTAATATATATGTCTGGTGTATATATATGTGTATGTATGTACATGTAAAGGGTAAACTTTAATTATGATCTATATAAATTGCACCATTGGTATACTGGAAATATTTTATACTATTTGGCATGCCTTTATAACCAGATTTACTGCATATATAATTATTATAAATTTGTGAAATTTTTCGTTTAGATTATTGCCTTCAAATTATATTATGTGTAAGAGGAGGATTTTGTTACTATAGATCTCACATTTTGCACTAAAAAATATAATGCAAAACATTCTTATGGACTTATTTTTATTAAACATGAACTATAACACATCCATCAATATTTTCAGCAGTTCTTAGATCAAATTTTGTGGTTTTCCCTATAAATTAAAAAAGTTTAAACCACATTAATACATAGGCTACAGACCACTTTTCAAAATGAATACTATAGCCCTAAATTTGCACAAATTACAATATCTTTTGGTCTTTTATTTTGATGTGTCAAAATTCCATTAACAATATGAATTCTGAGAGAAGAAAGATGTAACAAGAGAAGACAATTCTTCATAAAGGAGTAAGGCCGCTGTGGCTAACTCTGCGGTACCAGAGCCAAGACAGTAGTCACTTTCAATATCCTAGTTGTCTTGAGGTTTGAAGTTGGTTCCACTAAGGCAAACACATTTTCAGATGTCCAGAATGACCAGATGTCTTAGCTGCAAGACCAGTTCTTTTAAGTGGACTTTTCAGATCGCCTTACTTCAGAGCCAGGTGACTCACAGCCTCAGCTGCCTCTGCTGCGACTTGTGCTGAAGTACGAGCTGGGACAACGTTCAGGTAAATATCGTACTGTTGGTCCATGCCAAGGTAACTGTCGCTCATGAGATACAACGTGTAGATACACCTAAAATGTAAAAACCAGAATCATTAGTTTGCAAATTAGGTCTTGACTACTTGGAAAAGATAATAATTATGAGAACTTAGGTTTTAAATTTTACATACTTTCCAGGAGTTTCTGGAGTATAAAAAGCAATAGAAACAGTATTTCGATTTCTGACATATCCAGTTCTCTTCAGGGCAATGAGTTCTTTTTTATCAACTTCTCCCAGTATCAAAAACCATCCTTCATCTTTAACTTTGGGGAATCGAGGAGCCACTGCTTTACTGTCTTGCTTTCCCTGTTGGAGAAAAGAAACAGGTTAGCAAAACCAGAAATCGCCTTTCCAAAACACCATTCTTCCTTGAACGAAAAACACCTCAAAAACACATTCTCATGAATTTTTACATAAGACGATAATTTAGCCAGACTAAAATATGTTTGTTATTTCTTTTCAGGTGAAGGTTTTTTTTTTTTTTAACTTAAATCACAGGCCACAGAGAAAATAAAAAAAGAGATAGTATTCCACTTATTTTGTAAGCTATTAAAACTTGAATGGATATACTGTTCCCTTTTTGTAATTTCATCTAATGTATTCCAAATGCTCTTTTCTGTAGAAGGGCTAATTGTAAACCTCGTGTCTTTAAATAACGCTAAACAACATTGTTCAAGATTAATATAAAGACAAAACCAGCACTTGAAGTCTTTATTTGTGGTTGATATAGCAAAAGGAAAGATTATGTCAGTGATTCTTTAAGACAGTGACTTTTCTGCTGAAGGCTGAAGATGTAATGATGCACTCTCAATCAGCATTCATTTCGTGTCTGTAGATGGAAAGGTTTTACTGAAGATTTATGCAGAGGAAAAGGCACCACCATAGCAATGAAACTTCAGAAACAGTTTGATCCAGCTGTTTCTTACAGAAGAGAGATCAAATTCTAGGAGAGGTTTATCATACAGTGATCACTGCTTGAAATATTCCTGCTCCCTTCTTTTCTGTGGCTTCTGGTTAGGAAAAGTCTCTGTCAGTAACTGGCACAGCAAATAGAGTGGCTTATGGAGGAGCTTTGGCCCTTTTTCCTTCCCACAAACGAGATAGCCTCCCCTTGAAGCTATGGTGAACCTGCTATAGTCAGGACAAGGAGTATTTTGGGAAAGAAGAATACTTTTCAAATATGATTCTTTAACTAACATAAGTTAACTTCAGGATTTACAACAGAACACATGCATCTCTGGTATTATTTTTATCAAAATGAAGTTGTCGTAGGTGTCTCAGAACTAACATCTAAAACTGTTCTGTGCTTATATCTTGAACTCGTCTTTGTATCTTAACAAAAATGCTGGTAATTATCATTCTTAGTTGTTTGAAATGTTAGAGAAATTCATTAGCAAAATTATAATCATGGTGGTCCATATGCCACTAATGGTATGCAAATGACAAAAAAAAAAAGCATCTGTAAGTAAGTGATAGCTACAGTGTTGGCAGTGCCTGATTTGAATGCAGGAGGCATGGTCTTAACTCTTCTGAGACTGACAGACAGGTACAGCGAGGTACTGCCGCTACGGGCAGAGCGGCTGGAAGCCTGTGCAGCTGCTGGTGTATCTGGCTCGGCACACGAAGGCTTGCTGAGGGCCCAGGGAGGTGACCAGCCCAAGAGGAAAGGGGCTGTGCTTTAACTGGGGGAATGGGTGTGACTGAAATTTGGTTGTGGAAAAGAATTGTATGTAGCAGTTTTTCTAGGAGCTGTTCAAAAAAGCTTCATGTGTAAAACAGGAGAACAGTAGCCTCGGTAAAGGCCTGAAGATGTGTTATGAGTAGAAACGTACTTACAGGTAGGGGTCTGGTATGCAGTTTGGAGGTACATGGGAATATAATAGGGTAGCTTATAAACTGGTTTGGGGAAGCAGGATATGCAGGAGAAGAGGTTGGAGTTTGGGGCGGGCGAGTACTTAAATACTGCCTGTGAAGTCATCTTCTCTCCTGTCACTGCTTATAGTACCCAAGCACAAACTTTATGAGCTTCTGCTTTGTAAAAACCAATGAGAGATTTTTCTCATTGGCTTGAATTGGTCTAGGATTTTACCTTAAGAGTCTATTTATGGTTGTACTGCAACCCGAAAACCCACTTGCTTCATTACTAACACAGAAAAGGCTTTGAAAGTGTTTATAATTTACATAATACTTAAACCATAAAAAACCCCGTTATGCTGTATAAAGCGTTATTGAAAATGTAAATGGATTATTGGAAACCTGTGCGCTTGGGAAGGAAATGATAAATTAATCTACCTGATACCCCATCTGGGTTCTCTGCAGATTTATTTGGAGCACATACTCTTGATCAGCATGTAATCTGATCCACCTTTTGTCGTCTCGCGCATCTGTTGTCAAAGAAGGAACAGGCACTTCGGTCTGTGGCTGAACTGGGTCATCCCAACAGCCCTTAATGCTCAGGCTGACGTTCAGAATTGGCAAACGGGACAAGAAATTCCAAGCCTGTAGAAAAAAACAGATCCCTGTGGATTACAAGACAATCTCTACGATCCAGACCATTGTCACTGTAACAATAACAATTCAATGTGCAGTCTACATATTTATTCTATATTAATATTTGTTACGTATTAGGATATCCTATATAATTGTAAGACTCAATCATAAGCATAAAATATTTTTCACTAACCTCTTGCTCTACTTTCTTCTAAGCAAATAAAACAAACGTGAAACTCCACAAGCACGTCATACAGGCCTCACTGAGATTACTGATGTCTGAACACAGGAAGAATTCCTTACCGCTCCCGATTAAAGTATTTGTTCCCTATGAGCCACTTAAAAACTAGTATAATTAAGTTTTAAGTTAAACTTCCTTAGCATAATCCATAAAGAACAAGTCACTGCAGTGCTAATTAGCAATGGGCAAACCTCAGAGAGTTCAGAGGATCAGTTCAGATAATTAACCAAAAGTTCAACTGCATATCCAAAGTTATCCCTAGTTTTTTTTTTTTAATGTTTTCTTGCATCGATCTTCATGAGACCTCCTCCTTACAGTCCTCCTGAGGAATCTGAAGTCTCTGTGGTTTCCCATGAACTGCAACAGGCCCTCAACTGTCTCTCATCCTTGTACAGAGAACTGTTGTTCGAGGCATACAATTTGTGTAGCCGAACATGACGCTCCCTTCAACCTTAAAGAGGCATGCTGAAAATGCAGCCCTGTGCATCTCATTTTGGTCTCCATCAGATAAGGCAAAGCAGCTCCGAGAAGCTGTGACAAAAATGGAGGGGAGTAATGCAGGCTTTCATTTAGTAAAAAGAAAATTACTCAATGAAATTTGTCAGGAAGAAGAAATGGAAAAACGGGCTGTGGAATGGAGGCAGTGATTTGTGGTCTCATTATGGCTGAAAAAGATGGATGAGGCTGGCACTAGAAGAAAAACAAACAAAAAACCAAGAACCACCCTGTGCCCTGCCCTCCTTTCCTGCCACCCCCAAAACAAAATAGAAATCAGCACTTCACCCGTGTTTTCAAACAACAAATATGAAAAGCTAGAGGGTGGGAAGGAGGAGGAAAGAAGAATATAGATCCTGGTGAAGAGCCATCAGATGTCAAAAAGGGAATTTGTGGGAATGAAGAGGGTAGCCATAGTCGCATGGGCAATACTGGCATGGAACAGAAATGTTTTATCTGGAAAAAGACTAAAGTAATATTTTATTTTTCATGTATTGGTTTGACCATCTTGTGTTTCAACAAAATCTATTTTCATTTAGACTGTGCTTGGTGTGTCTCTGATTGCATTTTCTGTGCTGGAAGGCACAGAGGCCTAATAAAACCTCGTTTGCTTTTTGGAGACATCATTGCCGTGATTCATACTGACAATAATGGAGTATGTTAATACATGATTAGGGATACAGTGGCCAGGGTAAGTAGACCTAAGCTCGCACTGCCGTAGGACAAGGTGGTGCCGTCCCCCTCCCCACCACGCTCCTCACCAGCTAGCTCTCCCCGCCTCCATCCCCGATATGTTGGCACTACTGTGCTGTGATTGTGCAGCTAGATGGATCAGCTTGCTAATCATTTTGGTGACAGCATGAACTTAGATCAGCTTAAAGCTGATTGTGGCAGCATATTCTCTAATCCTGTGAGTACTCTGAATAAGCCTGAACTTTCCGTGCCACTGAAAGAAGTGGTCCAGCCTCCTCCCCTGCTGGCACAAGTATTCACGTAGCCACTTGGCTACAGGCCATTTTGACTGTCAGCGAGAGGTTTGATACGATCCCTCCTCCCCTCGTCCCCAGATGCTTGTTCCCACCTCCTCGCCCGAATCAGGCACAGCATTTGTGCAGCTGTGTGGTGAGCTAGGTCAGGAGAGGTGAAAATGGCATGGGGAGGGCAGGACTGCCCATTTCGGCTGCGGCGCAGACTTATGTTGGATTAAAATGGCTGCATTACCAGAGCCTGGCTGAACTAAATGAGAAAACTGATTTAGGCTAAAACTAATCTCTCTCTTCCCTCTTCTGTGTGCTGCGTGAACAGCTGTGTCTGTTCAGTGGAGAAGGTGGGGAGGGCCAGCTGTGAGCACTCAGGAGCTGCAGTGTAAAAGCAGGGGACACTGATGAATTGTACTGATGTTCTTAACAGCGCCTTAGCCAAGAAAGGACAGGAAAATTTTAACAGAAAACAAACAGCTGGAACGTTAAGGAAAAAGATATCCTTCTTTGTCCCAACTCTGAATGGGAAAAGGGGGAAAAAGAGGCAGCACCTTGAAGAAGGAGAAAAAACACCACAGACATTCTTAATTAATTAGTTCTTGCCTTGATTTCACTGTATTTAACACCCAAGATGCTACTAAAATGACCTCCAGCAGATCACACTGGATGAGACAACTTGAGTAGTAACACCTTAACTGGCAAATGATTTTCTGTTTAACATAAAGGTTTTTAAGACGAAGCTTACTGTAGGAACTGGATGGACCTACACCGTGAGACGCTACGTGCACCAAAGCACGTACTTCTGCTGTTCAGTAGAGGCATCCTAATGTATACCAACCCAGCAATCACCCCTTTGGTTATACTTTAGATATCATTTACCTGGAAAATTTGTACGTGTGCTACCTCAGAGGACAAGACCTGTTACAACTATGTTAGAACAAAGTTTCATTTCAGCAGAGATTGTAATGTATTAACTCCTTTAGTGGCATCACCTGTTGCTCTGTTGGAGACTATGATTTGGTCTGGTTTAAATCGTATGGCCCCAGTATATTCTACTTGTCAAAGGCTGTCATGTCCTCAGGTAGCTTTTACAGGGCAAACAAAACAAAGTAACTGTGAGCAACTTTCTAGTTAGAGAAGAAAGTAGTTGTAATATGTCATTCTACAGGCCTTGTCTATTTGAAAATTAAAGGCAAAGTTAGTACTGCTTGATCATTGATACAGCAGGGACAGCAGGCTGCCTTTTTATCACCCGTGCAATATGAAGAAAAAGAAGAAATGCTTTTGTTACTGAGGAAAAAAGTCAAGTAGTAGCAGCTGAAAATGAAAAAGATTATAGGAACACAGATACTTCCGGAGTAAAAGTAGCTAATACTACAGCAGGGACATTTTTTTTCAGTCTTGAGGTTTCTTTTTTCTCTTTCAATAATATAAATATCAGCTTAGTATTCTAAAAGGTGCCTAATGCCTAAGTGACTTAGAAACTGAAAAAGATTTGTTAAAGCAATATGATTCAGAATGAACCACTGAAACAAACATGGAGCTTAGGCCAAAGATCAGAGTTACAGTCTAAATGGCTTTTGAATTTAGGCTGTCAGCTTTTAAAGCCCCGCTGACTTTCGATGAGGTTTAGGATTATAACTAACTTTTGGAAAAGGCTCCCATGTCACTTAGGTATTTCTTGACAATTTTACTGTTTTTTTTGCTGTATAGGATGACACAAGCACACATTATCTCCTTTTAAACATATCAACATGCCCAATGTGTGCATGTACATATATACTAGATACAGATTTACCTACCAAACCCATAGATTCAAATCATAATCACATGAGAAATTCTTCATGAACCTTTGATAACATCATTAGCATTTTTGCCAATAATCTGTCTCCCCAGGACTTAGCCTAATATTCCAAATCCATGAGCAGCTTCAAGAGCTGCTATTTAAAAATTAATTACCAATCTGCTTAAAAGACATTATTTTCTTCTTTCCAAATGTGAAATTTCTTCCTTTTCCTGCCTGCCTCAAATTTATGTAAAGCTCAAGCTGGTTGTACTAGTTTCATGCTAGTAACAGGTTTAAGGTATAGGTTCGATATACTCTAAGTGAGAAGTAAAAGGTTTGTTAGGAAAAGAATGTTTGTGGCAATTTTGTGGTGTGCTTACCACTTTATTGGGCTTTTTTCAGGTCTGGGGCCAGGACATTAGGCTTAAACTCTGTAATCTTATATTCTTTTGTTATAAAAAGGATATAAAGATGCATTATTTATTGAAGGATTTGTCTCTTGGTTGGCCCCTGTCTAAGTGTGCATTGAAGGACTTTATATATGAAGGCACTCAACAGGCAGTCTCAATATGAATTTTAATTCTCTACAAGGCATTACAACAGTCTTTTTCTGAAAAAAAATGCTGTAAAGAATATAAAATGTTGGTATAAATGTTTCATATTTGCAATGACCTGCATAATACTGTCGTGGCTTTGCTATACCCAAAACGGCCATTCCCAACTCACGGAAATGAAACTTTCTCCTTATTCGATGCTAAGGCATTATGTTTTTCCCTCTTATATGCATCTGTATTTACAAACATAGGCATATAGAGGCACAGAGTCATTCACAGTGTGAATGTACACACCGCATACACACAAGCTATTTTTGAAGAAACTGCTAAGACATTTCAATACCAGCCAAACATATTTATCTGAGGATTAATCTTCATCTATTGAATCAGACGAGAACACTGCCATGCATACAATTATTTAATTAGCAGCCAAATCCTCTGCCAGTCAGCAGCCGTTCCAGGCATACTGATGGGGCAGTAGATGCAAATCTCGCAGTAGTACTGCTTTTTCTCATTACTACTGCAATTAGCACTTAAATTGATGCTTTAAACATACTAATTTCTGGAATAATTCAGGATTTGTATGTTACCTGGGATCGCCTCACTGCAGAGACGACACCAGATTGCTACGCAAATTGAAGCACTTTTGAGCCAAATAACCATCATCATATCAGACAGAGCCAATTTGCATTTGCTTTTAAAGATAACAGAATGGCAATTTATGCAAATAAATTAAGTAAGTTTACTTCTGAGTTCTCCCTGAACTAATTATAACAATGTTCTAATTTTTTATCACATCTGAAAGTTAGACTGAAATCGATGTGTATTATGTTAGAAATCTGTTGTTAAAGGAAGCCTTATTTTGATGTTAATACATTTTCTTAATTCAAAATTTTGATGTTAATTTAGTTACAAATGCGGATGCCTGTTCTAGACATTGAAGTACTTTTCTTCTTGTTTGCATACCAGTAAAAGGTTTAACTGAAGCTGAACAGTCAAACACAGGACATATTGCTGTCCTTTTAAATATTCACGTAAAAAACATTTGAAGTATAGCTTTTGGAGTTTTCATTTTGCTTAAATTTATTTGAAATCAACAGGCTTAGCATGTGATGAATACTATGGAATATAGCTGCCCTTTGCTGGAAATGGCTTGAAAACCAAACTGAAAATAGGACTCCAGCAGCCTCAACATTTTGAGATAGTATTTTTTTTCTTCTCCCTGTGAAGTGTGAAAATTGCATCTGCTTTTTCTGTTTCAAATAGAAAATGAGTGCTGGATCTTTCACTGGGGTATTGTCAGAAAAAAAATGGTGTTTGACAGACCACTTCAGAAACCAGCTACGATGACATTTGCAATGCATGTATTCCTAGTGCATAGCTGGCTATGAAAAGGTGGATAACACTCAGCAGATTGAATGACCTAGAGAAGCATCTTTAGAGCAAAGAGATGTGGTAATATCAGCCATAAACCAGACTCTGTTACTGGTTAGCAGGGACTAAGTGAAAATAACATTAAGAAAACAGGCAGAGAAGAAACCCTGTAAAGCTAGCAGTACCTTGAAATTAGAGCAATGAACGTGTTGCACTTTATACAGAACGTCACGTGATATTTGCCGAAGGGAAGTGAAGGCAGTATTTCTTTTCCCAACTACTCCTCCTTTCCAATCACATTGCTAATGACCACAGACAGAACGTATTACCTGGGAAATGTGTGCTGTTTGCAACTCACTGTCCACAATGGAAGCAAAAACATTCTCTTTTCCTTCGCAGGCAGCCATTAGTTCGGGAAGACACTCGATAGGTCCTTGGTAACCTCCATGCACACTCTTCCTTTTGCCTTGGCTCCACTTCCTGATAGAGACAGTAAAACATATGCCCAGGGAGGGAAAGCAAACATTTGTTTTCAGTTGTTTTGGTGGTTAAAACTTGATACTGCTTTCTGTTATTAAATGCTGGTCGCTTATTTTTGGGTAGCATTAATTACTGCATCATCTAGGCATCTACAGAGCGTAGCATTATCTATGATACTAAGACGGATGCTAATGTATTTTTAGAATGGATTAAAATAAAGAGATAATTAATATACAGAGTTAGATCTGTTAGGACTTGGAACCCTTCCAGTGATCTCTTGCTAATTTGTCTGGAATCGAGGTTCTCAAAATAATCCTTGGGGTTTAATTAATCAATAAATATTGAAAACAGAAACAGAAACTCCATTTGGTCAAGCATCGCTGTGAAAGAATGAGTTCTGCTTCTGGTGCACTAATGAACATTCTTGGGCACAACAACGGCATTCAAACAACCATCAGCAGTGGAACAAAATTGCAAACCTGCAAATGCTTCAAAGAATTACATACCGAAAAAGGTAAAGGTGTTGGGGCTCTATATTGGGCAAAGTAAGCAGGGAAGAGTCATGTATCCATCTACCCTGAACCACCATCTGCACCAGGCTGGTGATATTCAGAGCAGTCACCAGCCAGCCATGATGTGCTGCAACATCCAGCATTGCCTATCAAAGGAGATATATATAAAGAAAAAAAAGAGAACATGCAAGTATGTACGTGGTTCATACAAGTAAAAGCACTAATCTAATGTTTAACATACAGGAATTTCTAGGCCTTCAACACAGGAATTTACTTCAACTTCTACTGATGGCAGTAGGTACCTTTTGAATTAACCTTGAAAAGATTAAATCCTGCATCATCAACTCTTACCCTTGAAAAGGTAATTTACACCATGTTTTTGGGGGTGAGAGCAGAAGGTGGGATCTTTTCCTTACAAATAACCCCTCTTTTACTTAATCCAACTCAGAACGAAAGGAATAAATCTCAGAGTTTACTGTAAAGGAAGAAGTTACAATTAACTACAGTATTGGTTTGTATTTTGACATGAGAGCTTTGCCAGAATTGTGTATTTATTCAAAAATCTTTGAACTATTTAAGAACAACGACATATTTACATTTGTTCAAAAATTAATACTAAAGCCACTTACCAGTAGCAGTTATTATTCCCATTTTAACCTAAGGACTTAAAAAATCTCTTGAGTTGGACTAGCTAAAACCCCCTAAAATTTAGCTTAATGAGCATTTTTGAGGCTTTGTTCAACACACAACTGATTTGAAACCTTGAAGAAAGATTACAGAATAGCTAATAGTTTAGCTAGGGTGAGTAAGAGCGGTCAGAAATAACATGGATTTCACCCTTTATATTGCAACGAGTTGATTGTCTCAAGAATGAGAGATGCTTGGCCGTCTCTCTTTTGGCATCTCTATCCTGAGTCTGAAAAGCTTTCCCAAAGTACATAAAACCCCCAAGCAAACAGAACACCCCTATCCAGCTACACATCACACTTTGTAGTGTTAACAATCATCCTGCCTTCCATGTCTGGTGAGTTGCTCTTCCATTTCTCTTACAATGGTTTAGGCAATACAACGAAAGGGTATACTGTAAGTACCACTAGCATAAAGATCTAAACCTGCAAAATTCATTATGGATTGTGCATTGCAAGTGGTCCTATTGACATGAAAAAATTGTTATGCTTCCTTTTTTCCTGACTGGACTTAAATTCTGTTTGGTTAGTCTGAAAGAGAATTTAAGAGTTCTTCCGAAGAAGAAAGGATCAAACATGAGCT